>VHZZ01000288.1:214336-243707 GCA_009801015.1 Silene noctiflora
ATACATTATACTACGATTACATTACGATAAAAAAATAATGAGAGGAGTGATAATTTTGTTTTAAAAATATAACGTATATATGTATTGAATAATTAATGTCACATATTTTTGCATCAATTTGTAAAAATAATATTTCGTATATAAATTTTCTGAACTGAATTTATAGGATTTGAACTGAACTTATAGGATCCGAACTGAACTGAACTTATAGAATCTGAGTTGAACTAAACTTATAGGATCTGAACTGATATGAATTTATAGGATCTAAACTAAACTGAACTTATAGGATCTGAACTGAACTGAACTGAACTTATATGATCTGAACTGAACTTAAGTTAGGTGACTTTAAGTCCAAAAGAAGATAGCCTTAACATTTTACATGGTCTCCCTTGAGACGGACTATTTTTCGTTTGAAATATTAAGACAGGATTTTGAGATTACTTTATAGCTAAATTAGACATGGTCAAAACAACGGGCCAGTCAAGCTCGCCTCACGGGTCATTACAAGTCTAGCACGGCCCGGCCCTAACCTGTCTGGCCCACCCTATACACGGGCTGGCTTCGGGTTCTATTTTTAAATCGGCCCGCCCTTTAAGGCAAAAGAAAAAATTAAAAAAATTGATAGGCCCGCCCACAACCCGCCAAAGGCCGGGTCGGGGTAACAATGTAACATCCTCCTGAGTCCGACTGACCCGACCTAACCCTTTCACGGGCTGCTCCAAAGGCTCGGAAAAAAAAAATCACCACTAGCTGGACCATTATGATCACATTTTACAATAAATGATTTCAAAACCCCGTCTTATTATTTCAGACGGAAATGGTATGCCTGAAACAAAAAAAATTGTTTTAGGAATATAGCACTATAAGAGTAAGACAATAAAATCATTTTACAAAATATTTTTTCATAATTTGATTGTCTCAAGTTAAAAAAAAAAGTTTATGTGTTTTTTATCACGCGGTAACTTGTACACGAATTTCCAAATACTCTTCTTAAATCCTCATAAATAATACTCTAAACGATAACTTTAAGAGACGTCTCATTTTGAAAACTACTTTTTCCATTTTTTGATGGTAACTTAATGAGACTCTTTCATCCATATATGCTTCATACATTAGTGATGTACGTATCAATTTTATCGTAAATTTAGACTTCTTTTGTTAATAAATCATTTTAAGTTAAAACATATATACTCACATTATTACGTTTGGTATTCTTTCAACATTAAACAACCTAATGGTCTCACAATAAATTTATTATAAAACCGTTTTTTTTAATTATCTACACATTATTCAATTACTTTATTATTTTTCAATGTTTCATTTACTTGAATTAGAAGTCAAATTGTGTTTTGAGAAGACATAAAACAAGACAAGTAGCATCAAGTATTTCCAAGAATAATTATGTTGTAAGCAATTTGCAACCAATAGCATCAAAGTATTTGAGTTTTGGATACATTGCAATTTGCATGCATGTCTAAATTCACACATTCTCGTACAATACGGCGGACACTATCTGTCACAAGCTGAAAACGGATGATGCCTCTCTCATAATATGTAAGTGACACTATTTAGAGTGCTTCATTTTCCCCCCATTTGCCCTCCTACTTGCCTTATTATGAGTTGGACATTAACCATTTTCAGCTTGTGATTGATAATGTCCATCACAAACAAAACACGCTTGGATGTAAATTATAGGTAGGCTAAAAGCCCCCACATTGTTTGTGATTCATATTCGTAGTCTTGTCATAGTATTTTCCTTAAATTTAATGCAAATCAACATCAAAATTAGGTACGTTAAAATAATGCTACTTTCTTATTAATTAGTTTCTTCTAAGTTTGAGTTTCTAAGATAATGAAGGATGCGTGAAATGTGAAAATAAAGCTTTTCTAGGTAGTCCAACTTTTAAAGGAAGGCACTATTGAAACTAAAACAATAACGACATATCTATAAACACAAATTCTTTTGGGAGTACTAGTTAGTGTGAAGTTACGCAACAATGTCTCGTTCTTTTGGATTTAATTTTGCTTAAATTTTATAATTTAATTTACAGGAGTTTAATTCTTCAAAATTGAATTTATAAGAGCTTAAATTTACTAAATTAACCTTGTTTTTCTAGCTTAATTCCAGTTTAAGTAAGTTCATCTCAGTTCAGTTCAACAATTTTCAGTTCAGTTAAGTTTTATTAATTAAGTTTAGTTCAATTCAGTTCAACTCCTTTCAGCTTAGAGAAAATGGGAATGAATTGAACTTAACTTTTCAAACTTGAACTTAAACACTGTTTTTTCGGTTGGCGGAAGCTGAATTGAATTAAATGAACGAACTGAATGGATATGAGCTGATTTGAATTTAATTGAATTGAATGTAGTTGAACTGAACTTATAGAAGTTTAAATTTTCCTACTAAACTTACAAGAGCTGAGCTAATAAACTGATAGGAACTGAACTTTTCTAAACTAAACTTATAAAAGCTGAGCTAAATTAACTTATTATCGGAGTTTTAACTTTTCTTAACAACTTATAAAAGCTAAATTTAACTTTAAGGTACTTACTTTAAATCTAAAAGAGTTTGTTAAGTTATGCATTTACCCTTTAATTTTAGTTGTCATATTCTAAAAGTTTTTACACCATGAATTAGTAAGTTTAAATCAATAAGTATGCTCTTAATTTTTTTTTTTTTTCGCAAATGTGTATTTTGCACAAGTTAACTCTATACTTTAACAATCCGTCTTAGTTGTGACCACTCACAATTCTCTGTCACTTGTCTTTTTCATTTGCCCTCCCACTTATAAGTTTGTCTCACGTCACAAGCTTGTGACGGATTTAGTCCGTCACAAATGAGAATTTGTGATACTTTAATACCAAAATTTGTTGGTTCCTTCCTTCAATTTTTTTTATTGGTTGATTGGTTCCGATCATGATGCCAAAATTGTTTTTGTATGTGAATTAGGTTTTTATTAGTGTCCATCCTTTCAAGTTGTATGGCTTTATTTATCCTTGTTCATTTAAAGCTTATTCCTAATCATTAATGCATTATGGCTTTAAGCTAGCACATAAGTCAATTTGTGGGACACATCCTATGCATACAAGAATATAGGAATAATAATGTATAAAATGTACTTTCTCCCTTTCATTTTTATTCAAATAACCGCATGTTAGCGGAGTTTTCGAAAATTCTACTTAAGTACAACGAAGTTTCAATATATTTGTTTTGAATTTGATATAATAAAAGGATATTTTGGAAACAGTTATACTCCAAATTTTTTAAGAAAAGCCATTTTTACAGTACTCATGTCATACAAAGTTACTCAGTATTTTTTTTATCATATTACTCTATAATACATTTATAAAAGCAGAATACATCAAACCGAGCAATTACCTAGCTGTCGAGAGATTTTAGTACAATATATTTAACGTTTCATCTACGATAATTGGGTAACAATCTTTAAACTAAAAATTGACCCATCATGACAACTATACCATGTGATGAATTGGACTAATTAACTTGCAAAATATTAGCAACGATCAAATCATACAATCATACATTTTAATTGCATTTATTGTTCTTCATGAAAATAATTAACTTTACAAAAAGTTTAAGAGATTTAAACACTTGCATGTTAGTATGCAATTGGTGATCTTATTATTGGATAATAAATCCAAGCTAGCATGTTGACGACGGTCCAAAAATATTAGCTGTACCACTTGAAAAGGGTCCCTACCCATTTGAGTTACCAATTGCATGGTTGTATACTTTGTATACGCATGCTTCTTGGATTCGAATCGGATAAGATTACGGGTTGCGTCACGCTAGTGACTTTGGCTAGCGTGAAACTCTATCCGAGTTTGATCTAGGTCAACTTCAGATCATAACTTATTTTGTATACCATGTTAATTGTTAAATATACTTTATATTGAATTATATTTTAAAGTTAAATTCACTCACGTGAGCCAGCTTAGTTCAATTCAGTAACTTCAAAGTATATTTGGCTTAATTTCACCTCATTTTTAGTTCAGCTCAACTCAGCTTAGTTCGGTCTAGTTTTGCTCTGTTTAGGCCTTGATCTTTTCGGCTTAATTTCAGCTCATTTCCAGCCTACTTCAGCTTATTTAAGCTCTATTTATCTCAGCAAATTTCGATTAATTTCAGCTTCATTCAGCTCATTTCACTTCAGTTCAACTCAACTCCATTCATCTCAGTTCAACTTCATTCAGTTCTGTTCAATTCAACCGGGAAAAAAGGACCTAACAACAATCTTACCTATAAGTTTATAACTACCGTTTTTCATTCACAAATTCTCATTGAAGACGGACATTATCCATCACAAGCTGAAGACGGATAGCGTCCCTCTAACAATATACAAGTGACACTATTCATGGGATGCTTCATTTCTCCTGCACTCGCCCTTCCACTTGCCTTATTATGAGAAAGGCACTATCAATTTTCAGCTTGCGACGGATAATGTATCTCACATGCAAAACCCTTTGTTTTCATTATATTTGGCGGGTATCGTGATACTCCATTAAGTGCAGTCCCGGTATATGCGCACGCAGCTACATCCTTGCACAGTTGCACGCCACAACTTTTATCTAATTTAATTTAATTTAATTTAATATCAACCATTGATTACATGTGCAAATAATACAAAGTGGAGAAATTGCTGTTAACATTATCGATTCATTAATGCTTTGTGCAATTATTTCATTTTTTTTTCTAATATTGTTAGTGACATATATGTTATAACTCTAACCATCAGCTTAAGTTTTTGATTGAAATGATTTCTTGACAAAGTACCAGAGCCAATGTGACCAAAATGTATGGGGAGAGCTGCAGTTGCATTCGCACTTCAAATCCGACTGGCGTTCGTGTGAGGGAGCGTGCTAGAGTCAGGGGCGGACCCACCTAGTAGCAAGGGGTGGCGTCCGCTACCCCAAACGTAAAAAAATCGGTTAAGCGTACGAATTTTTGCTACCCTAAATATTGCTAAATAGTAGATAAGTATATATATGCTCATTATAAAAGCAAGAAACATCAAGTGGTTCAGTGGTAAAGGTTTTGGTTTCTACCTAAAGGTCACAGGTTCAATTCCCATAATATGCATATTTATTATTTTTGCTACCCCAAATTTTACATTCTGGGTCCGCCCCTGGCTAGAGTATAAAATCGATATTAAGACTCCAACCGTCAGCTTAACCATTAAATTTGAAAGGTAGAATATATAAGCATTTTGTTTGTAGTATTGTTACGTTATTGAACGAGTTCAGTAAGCTCCAAAGATGGTACAATTACAAAAGAAATTAGAATTAGAGCTTATGACGAGGATAATGATAAGGCGCAACCGGATGACGCCTAAATTGGATGTCATCCTCTCACATGCATCCATTATTGTGGGGGTCCTAATTTATTGCATGTGAGAGGGTGACGCCGAGATTGGGTGACATCCGATGACGCCAACTCATTTTCCTTATGACCACCATCAGAGAGTTTCAATTTTATTATTAGGTCAAATCTAATTAAATCGATAAGTGAAAATAAATTCGGATTACATACATCCAATTTTATACCAAAAACATGAAAGAACACAATTTCAGATACACATATAAATTACAAAGGGACGTATGTATTATCCTGTAAAAAAAATGGGACAATAGGGCACCACTGATTGGTATCATGTCTCGGTATCATCCTCTCATATATAGTCATATGTTTTATACATGGCTCGAACATGTTAGATGTGCAAAGGTAACATCAAAACTCGGTATCACCAGATAACACCATCTCATTTACCGTAATCAATTGCTAATGACATGGTGGTGGTGTCTACTCTGAGATTGAGTAAGAAGAACATATAGAAGTTGATTCCAAGTATCAGGAACACCGGGAAGACACCAATGCGAACAATCGTTACCACGATCACCATCCGGCCCGTAAATAGACGGGTGCCCGTCTTTTCTTAGTTGGGATAATGCTGTTATGTCTAATAATGTAACCTTTGATGACAATCCACGCATTATTTGATATACTACTTGTGTTGGTGCGGGTAACCCGGCCGGGTACGTGGATCCGGATATGGGTATTGTCTCTCCTTTGCAAGTCCCTGATGATGTGTTCCATTCACTTGCTCTGAAATAATTAATCCCCATTTTAATGACATTTATAGTTACATTATATATATGAGAAGGGCTCACGATAAGTAGAGGTCGAAAATAAAATAGGTAAGTAAGTTGATAGAACGCCTTTATAAATGAAAATGAATTTATCGTTAATAGTGGTGATACCGAAATTCATTTTTAAGAATTAATGTGGTAATCAACGGGAGCATATAGGACACTACTAAGTTCATTGTTGTATAGTATTCCCGACATGACTATATCGTCTCTAACCAGTGGTGGAGCTAGAGGGAGGCTAGTAGGGGCGCCCCTTGGTGGTTGAGTTTTTCAAAGTTTTTAGTTAAAATTTCCGAATTTTTTTAAGTGTGCCTTATTTATTATCCGTCTGCCCCTTTTAAAATTTTTCACCCCCTAAGCTCAAATTCTGGCTCCGTCACTGTCTCTAACCTCATTGATTTTAATTAACATAATTGATCCGTCTTACCAATAGACAATTTTGACTAAATTTAACTACTTTACGACTTAAATCCCTATTTTAACGTGTAAATCACACATGCATTTAGTAATCACATGTACAAAATTTGTTATTAAGATATAAATTTAACGATCAGTTGTCTAAACCATCAGCTTAAACTCTTGATTGAGACGGTTCTTTCACATATGTAATCTTTACAATATCTCATTGAGGAGGTTCACATGCATGATATAATTTGGATATAAAATTAAGATATAAATTTAACGACCAGTCCGAATCATCAGCTTAAACTCTTGATTAAGACGGTTTTTTCACGTACGTAGTCTTTACAATCTCATTGAGGATCGAAGATTCACATGCATGATATAAATTGGACTGACTATTCCAATCAAGAATCAAATAGTAACACTAAAATCCAACATAAATAAGCCAAATATAATTATGAACATGATAATATATAATAGCTAAAGAACAAGCAAAGTTTACCTGTAATGTGTAGGGGAGATGTTCTGAAAAAATACTTGAGTTTTCTGGCTGTCTGTGTTACTTTTTACCCAATTCGACCATGTTATCATCCCATATTGGTATGCTTTCAATCTATCCATATCCTTGTATATCTTACTTCCCTTTTGAATGTAATCCCATCTGAAATCGAAATCGAAACATACTATCAGCTTAACCTTTTGGCAGCATCAGGTATTGTGTCATATGTAACATACTCCGTATTAGACTTGTGAATTGTGATAAATCTGATATATGTACATCTGTTTTAAATGAGAATTTGCGGAAAAAATATACCCGGTTTGTCGGCTACCAATATGAACCCACCAATGCCAACTATTAAAGATAAGCAAATCCATGTCTTTCCAAGCATTGCCACCTTGAATAGAATCAAGCTTCAATATCCTCCCAATCTTGTCTGATACTACATCCACTAAATATGGCGTGCGATATAGCATCACTGAAATATTGTAATCCTGTTAACCACATCAAATTCAACGATCATTCTTATATAAAACCGTTTTACAGAAACGTCACTATATAAAACCAAATTTAACTATTTGATATAAAACCAAATTCTTCACTTTTAAACCAGTATAGTATTATGTTTTTCACAATATTAGTAAAACTGTCTCACAGAAGAGTAATTGTAATAAAATGTGAACTACCTGAATGAAAAATGTAGCAATGCCTCCTTTGTTAGAGAGGGTATAATCAGATTGTGGTACGCTTGCATGCAACATGCATGTTAATGACTGCCATTGATCAAGACTTAATGAATCTCCGACGAACATTATTTTCTTCCCTTGAAACTTTGTTAGAAAATCTTGCCCATCGAAACTGAAAATTAAACAAATATATTATGAAGTTATCATCAACGAAATTATTAACTTCGTCGTGATAACATATATACTCGAATTTTATTATCTTGTAATTTGCGACGGTTATTAAGATACTAGGATAATGTTATTGTTGTTATTGGAAAAGTCGAATTAAAAGGTAAGTTTTTACGTATAATTAATGGTTTAATTTTGGAATTTGTATTTCATTAAATGTTAAAAGTGAGCATGCATGTAAATTAAAATACGACTCTGATCTTTCTGTCTCAGTTAATAGTTTACATTTGCTTTATTTCTCTCTGATAAAATAACGCAAATGTAAACTATTCACTTAGATAGAGAGAATAGATCTGTGATTATACCAAACAAAAACGTCAACTCGATCTTTATAAACGTAAGAGAATACAACAAACTATGATCACGAGTGTCCTCTAAGAATTTATTATTTTCCAAACTAAAATAAAAGAATATTTCCATATTGCTATAAGAAATCAAATTTTTTTAATCTAATCATATTTTGATTAGGCTAATTTCAATATTCATGGATTTGAAGTCGAATTTTACTGATAAATCAATGACTATATCAGCTAAACTACGCAAATATACTCAAAAGTATATTTGAAAAAAAATTCAAAACCTTGATAACTCGGTCATGCATTAGTTACCTTGGCAAAGCACAATTAGTAGGCTTCCATTGATACTTGAGATAGAGTGAATCGGGTCGACCATTCTTTTGACAATCAAATTCATCGCTAATAAAAGGGCAAATAGAAGCGTCATATATGGGAGTATAATCGTCATTATACTCCCAACTTCCGTCGAAAATGTTACAATTAGAAGAACTATCTAATTGTTTACCCTTTATTATTGTTTTAGTATTATTATTATTATTATTATTATTATTATTATTATTATTATTATGGTGTGATTTTGCATTGCATTGATGTACAAGTATAATAATAACTATGGCTATAACTATATTGTAACCCATAGAATTTTAGAGAAGATAGAATATAGTATGGCTTATAATAAAGTGAAGGTGAAATGAAGAAAAGACAAAGAAAATTGAACCATTGTTGACACACACACATATATATATAAGTAGTCAATTAAATAATACACCTTTTATTTGTTTTCTTGTTTTTGGTATAGAATAAAATTAAGGATTTTTGTACTCGATATCCTGATTTTTTTCGAATTTTACGTGGTATTCCTACGTTTTTTAAAATATCAATAGTATCCTTAAAGTTAGTAAGATGCTCTTAGAATACCCAAATTACTAAAAATTACGTTTTTAATCAGTTAAATTTTGTAATGAAAATATGTACGATTGAGTACACTAGGTTTATGTTAATGTCATGACAAATTATTGTCGAAAAATCACTCAAAAATGTATACACTAAACATTTAAAAGAGGTCAATTAAAGAAGTTTGGGTATTTTAAGATGTTTTTATTAAAATCAGGGACCCCCTGATATTTTTTAAAAGTGAGGGGTACCACGTACAATTCGAATAAGTATAAGAGTACAATGTAGAAAAATCCAAAATGTTAAATAATAGGAAAAAATCATATAGACGTGACAGTATGTCCATGCTTTTTGCAACAACTCTATTTAAGACGAGAAAATGTTAACATTTTATAATAAAAAAATGATTATTTAATGATAAAATGTTATAATTAAAATTGTCATTTTTTAACACTAACCGATGGTAAAATTTTATCAAAAAAATATTTAAATTTTATCGTAAAATTGTCACATTTTGTTCATCTTAATTACACGCGGAAAGTGTCGTTTGGAATGAAAATTTGTATACTTTTTGGGTGGACCTTTTTAAGAAATGCCATACAACTAAGACATTTTTTGGTTACTGCATCCGTGATTTGTTTCAATGATGACAAAAATTATTGATTTAATAATTTTGATTTTGAAATTAATTTATGTGATTGTTTAGTTTATACACGAAAATAATCCCAAATCGCTTGGAATAGTGACCAATAAGTGTAATTGTTGCTTTTTATTCTCAACAAGGATGTTGGTCGATTCGTTCTGTATATAATTGATAATCGCGAAATTGCGATATATAGGAATTATGTCTAAATTTCTTATCCTTTTACTGATTGAAGGACATGTCTTTTATTTTTATGAAACGTTACAGATTTCTCTGATATACTTTTTTTCCCCTATAACGTCGAAAAAATTCTAAAAAAAACAATTGAAATTTACGACTTGCGATTCACGCTACCTTCATCTCAATTACTAGATTAATACCAGATCCCGCAAATAGAAAGTGTCGCACTACTTTAGTGGCTTGAAGAGTTGGCAAACTTAAGAAGCCCGCAAGACAGTTTAGTGGGCCCAAATGGTGGGCCAGTTGTAAAAATCTCATTTACTCAAAGAAGAATGTGTAGATGTAGCCCAAAAGCCAAGTCACATACGGAGTATTTATCATTGCAAATTTATGGTTTCTATATCGAATCTTTTGTTGCACTTTCGTATCTCGTCTGATATCTAAATTTAATCGTCTTTATTATGTGACTCATTATCTCTCAAACAATAAAAGTGATACCGTGACAGAAAACGAGCATAAAATGGGATAGAGGATTTGCATTAATATGCATACGGCATACCTTCATAAACCATTAATCTATATGTTGATCTAAGAAATGGTTCACATAAATCGGTGTTCTATAATCAAGCAACTTTTAATGACGGTCTAATCATAATCAATCGAGTTTTGAAAAATGCCATTTTTGGTCGTTTCAAGGATTCGATGTCTATTTTTCAAATCAATCACTACTAATGATTCTCTATAATTTCGAATTTAGTCGTATTTCAATTAATCTGTTTTTAAATGGAGAGAATTTATACTCGGGTTTATTTTACAATATTCTTTTTTTGGTTGATAGTGGACATATTGGTAGTGCAACATATACACAATTACACATGATAGATAGTTCATGATTGGCTCCACTTAAAACTGAACAAGCCAGCAGATAAAGCAACAAAGTATCAAACTATTAAAAATTCTGTACCAAAAACAAAGCATCAAAATTCCAAAATTTTATTATAAAATTATAATATAAATATTGACCCTAAGGCCTAACCAAAAACAATATTATCTCATAATAATGTCAAAAAAATACACTAAGATGTAACTTTGTGTAACATTATAATGGCCTAATACAACAAATTTGAATTAAATGTATATAATAGCCTAAAGAAGACCAGCTGATCTCCTTTAAGACGGTCATATCCGTCTTAAGTGTAAAACAAGTCACATATTACCCCATAGGCCAATATAGGTAAATGGGACAAGACCAAGAGTTTGCCATTTCTTAGGCATTTGGCCTTTTGTGACCTGTTTATTGTTTAAGACGGATATGTCCATCTTGAACAAGAATGAATGTGTTAAACTTTAAAATGATTGTATTAAAGGAAGTAACTGTAAAGAATTTGGTTCCAAATGTCAGGAACACCAGGGAGACACCAATGGCTGCAATCCATCGAAAAGAGCCCGTAAATAGAAGGGTGTGCGTCTTTCCTCAGTAATGAAAGCAGAGTTATATCTAGCAATGTTACTGGTTTCTTGATTTTGCTTAGGGCGCGCTTTAATACCGTCACTGCTTCCGGTATGCCAGCTGGATAGGTGTAGCCGTTCACTGGTCGGGTTTGCCTTAAGCAGTTTATGGAGGTCGGTTCTTCCCAGTCGCTCCCACTGGTTCACAATTGTCAATGTATTGTATTAGCTAGCAGTTTCATAGAAAATATTGCGCAGCTCGATTAAAAGAAAATAGTACTCCGTAAGTCTCTTTTAAGACTATCCATAAGACGATCCTAACAAAAAGAGATACATTTTAGATAGCTTACTTGTAATGAGAAGGTGAAATTCCTTGAAAGAACACCTTTGTTCTCGCAGGATCAATGGTGGCGTCTACCCATCGACCCCAAGTGTTGAGTGCTATTCCAAAAGCAACCATGCGATTCATATCTTTGATCGTTACATTGCCAAACCGGATGTAATCCCATCTGCACATTTGAAATTGTCATTTACGCAGTGAACAACAGGACGACCAATATAGCTACTTCATTTCTTTCTTTACCGTCTAGATCACATCTTCAAAGCGTCTTCTTTTAGGTGCATTTTAGATTTCAAAGAAACATCGACACTAGCCAGAGCAGGCATGTATTCTCAAATCTCAATTTTGTTTTTCGACATGTAATAGTGATTCATAGAACAAACAATAACACGTAACTATGGAGAGGACGGGTTAGGGGACTAACGGTTGGCTTGGGCCACGACGACTCCACCAATGCCAAGTATTGAATATAAGCACATCCATGTATTTCCATAATCTTCCTCCACTAATGGAATCCAACTTTAAGACTCTTCCGATTCTTTCCCTTACGACATCAACTAGATACACACTTCGGTCAAGCATGATCTTTAGTTCATAATCCTGCATCATAAAATGAAGGTATCCAGCGTAATCAATGGCAAATACATTGTGAAGTAACAAGTACGAAGTACTCCTTAAGGATACGTCATGTCCTGATATGGTCAGTTTGCTTACGGACATGTTATGGATGTGTTATTAACTTATTACAGGGTCATTACGGGGTGTTAGTCGATTTAAAGCCGTCAACAAAGCGTGGGAGTTGGGATAGGTAGTGTCAAACCGGGATAATTCGACTTTCACGTTATGTTAGTCAATTCGAGTCAGCATCATTCTGATACTTAGGTAGTACATTAAGGTACAAGTGGAAGCCCATAGTATTAAATCTCGATTTCAGTATTAATCGCAGTATCAGCTATTGAGCTGACGATTCTCTTACCGGAAAGGAGAATGTGGAGACGTCGTCTTGCCGTGATAGATTATAGGAAGCATTGGGTACAGCAGAATGCAACATACAAGTAAGTGACTGCCATTGATTTAGACTTAGAGAATCCCCGACAAACATTATGTTTTTCCCTCGAAACCTTTCTAGAAAACCTCTTGCATTGAATCTGCAATACACATTAAAACTCGTCAAAAGATGCTAGCAAAAAAAATCGATGCATCAAGTAACCGTACATTAGTCTCGTCTAGCTGATGTTATAAGGGTATAAACCTTGCTATCCACGAAAAAAAAAAAAAAAAAAAAAAAAATCAATGACAACCTTTTTTTCAGAAAATTCTTTCGATGTTATATAAGTTATAGAATAAGATTGTCTAATAATGTAAAACCGTTATTAGATTGATTAAATATTCATCTAATACAATAGTACTTCGTTTTAACAAATGAGTATAAAAAATAACTCTCAATCAAATGTTGGTCTACCTCAAAACAGAGGTATCTATCCTTGAACGGGTCAAATATCATCCCACTTGAACATATAAGATAAATCTTATCTTTGACTTATTCATAGTATTTGGTCCATTTTAAACTTAAGATGAAAATAACTCGGGTTAAACAACAATTTGTGCTCAATGTAATGTGGTATTACACTATAAATTATAACCATTGAAATGTACAGAAGGTCTCGGTTAAGAGACCATTCAAAAATAGTCACATCAAACGAAAATGACCGTCTGAAAGGAGAATTTGCGGAAATGTATTGGACCGACACGTTAGAAATGATTCAGGATATGGTTGATTGCTGTAATCTGTATTGATTTAAGGGTTGAAATAGAGAGGCAATGTACTTGCATTTTCATGAAAAGCAGAGACATGTGACAAGACATAGTGGTACCCATGCACTCTTCCCACCGCATTACTCGTGAAAATTAAAATATTAAAATTCACATCAAATTATATTAACATTTCATTCACCCTTTCAACCTCGTCTCTCTTGATTTACACAAATTCTTTTCTTATCGAAGACGGACCCTATTGGATAGTGCTTCTCTCATACTATGCAAGTGACACGATTTATGGAGTGTTCCATTTCTCCCCCTCTTGTCCTCTCACTTGCCTTATTGTGAGATGGACATTATCCGTCTTCAGCTTGTGACAGAGTCTTTGATTGATTTAAGGGTTTTTTTTTTTTTTTTTTTTAATGATAAATTTGGTTCCGACTCTGCTAGAAGTTCGGTTAAGTCGATTTTGAGCCCGAGCCAAATTTTACAAAATCTAGCGGAGCTTGAGCTCAGCAATACTTGGATTAGAAATTTAAAATCTCGTTTATACTAATAAGGAGTAGTATTTGTTTATACATTATTATACGAAGTATGTTTTTTGGTATTTTAACTAATACTCGGTATTATATGAGCTCATATTTTATTATTTATAATTATATTTGTTTTTAAATAAATTTATATTTAGTTTGGTTTAGAAAAAGGAAACAAAAAAAGAGCAAATAGATTAAACTCGGCTTGATCCTAGTTTTTTTTTTTTTTGGCTCGATGAGCTAATGACTAGCCCATTCAAGTTCAAGCTTAAATCAACTCGATTACATGCCTAACTAAAATTGGTTGATCTAACCCAATTTCATCAATTTTGAACGTACTACCCCCAAAACTTAAAACTTCTTGTTTAAGTCCCTACATCGAGTTAAACTTAAACGAATTAAATACGATAAATAAGGGAAAAGAAGGATGCCTTGGAACTAACAAAGGTTTATTCTACAAATGCGTGTGAGAACATATCTAACCCCCCAATAAGTCGGATCAAGTAGTATCCACGTGTAAGGATAAGACAAAAAGGAAAATGTCTTGGGAATAACAAGCTCTTTGTCCTATTTATGCAAATGTGTCATTACTCGACCCGTCAGTTAGTTCTGTCTTAAACGAGAATCTGTGATCTAACCCTTATTTGCCATAAGACAAATATCGGGATCTTAAAGGAGACTTACTTTCTTTAACAGAGAAATTATTGTATAAGACGGTCCGATTATATACAAAGACAACTCATAATACGTCAAATAAATAACTTTTTTATTAAAATAAACCGTGTCACGATATATGATCGTCTTATTCTATTGAAATGAACACGACATAGATTGCCTTGATTATCATAAAAATTTGACGCGTAAATTGAAATTGGCAATTACACACACATTGACCAAATCCCAAAACCCGACATAGATTGCCTTGATTACCAAACAAAGTGTCGGTAACTAGTCTGTGTCTCACATGGGTGGGAAAAGTAGACATTTTCAGTTTTTAACTAAACTTTTTTACATATAAAAAGATACAGAGTACCTTTTTTAATTAAAACTCGCTAAAATTAAAATCTATTAAATAGAAATAAAGCGTAAAATTAAATGAACGGAACCAAAATTACTTTCAAAAGAACAGAGCTTTAATATTCTGAAATCTTACAGGTTTATTGACCAAATGCGATGCAGTTAATAGTTTTCGTTCGTAATGAAAGTAATTGAGTTGAGCTCAAGCTTCATCCTAGGGCTGGTGATACAACTTATCATCAGTCGAGTTCGTTTCTTAAAGTTAGTTTCTAATTCAAATTCTGGTTTTCGCCACCACTTATGAGGACCATTTCGCATTCCATTTAGGACATAAATGAAGTTTCTTCTAACAATATACTATACGACCCGACCCGACCCGACCTAACTCGACTCTCAACTGTCAACTTCATTTTATCAAGATTAGGTTATTTTCTAGTACCAATCAACAATGTAACACATAGCTCCATTTCGTACTTCCTCAGTCTAATGTCGTAATCATATTTCATTTTGAACCGTTCTATTTAACTGTATCTGTCTTCATTGATATCAAACGTGAATTAACAAGATCGCTCACGTTTTATCAATGTAAAACACTCATATGTCGACGCTGTCACAATGAAGAGCCCATAATTTGTACGACTATTACCTTAGCTTGTACTAGTAACTACGACCGACAACCTAAATTGAAGTTAAATTTCAACAACTACACGAACTATTTAATGCACAGTAATTAGTACACTCTACACCCCTATCATTATTTACAAAGACAATCTAGGCTTTGAGCTTATAGTCGGTTTCAGACCGTCTCACGCAATAATTACGAGCTTAATGCTACTCAATGTTCAAGGAATCTAATTAATCAAGCTTCTCTAGGAAACTCAGACTAACTTATCTAATCTAATCATATACTCTAATTGATTGTCAATTATCAAATACTCATAACTATCATGTAAGATCGTCTTACAGCGTTTAACCAATAAATAAACCGTCTAATAATATACAAAAATTATTATTGAAGACGGGCATTATCCGTCACAAACTGAAGACGGATAGTGCTCCTCTCACAATATGCAAGTGACATCATCCATTGGTTGCTCCATTTTTCTCCACTTGCCCTCTCACTTGCCTTATTATGAGAGAGACACTATCCGTCTTCAGCTTGGGTTGATAGTATCCGTCATAAGCAAGACGCTTTGAATAATATATTATTAGACTGTCTTATCTTATAGTTTGTGATTGGTCTATACCATTAAAAAAACACAATTTAACAAGCACCAATATATCAACCTAAACAAATCTACAAGAATAACCCAAATATTGTCCAAATAGCTTAGCGGATAAAGTCACGATCGAATTCGAATGGTGCTCATGAGTTCAAACTCCTCAGCATTATATTCACCATATAAGAAAAAACAAACTTCCAACATTTTAAACAAATAACAATCATACGGTTTAAAATACTTTTAAGCAACTACGGATCCAAGGGATTAGCAGGAACGCTCGTCCACAAGTATTACATTAAACATTATAAAACTCCGGTCTCTAACTACAAATCCTGGTTCCGCTACTCTAAAACCGAATTAAAAAGTAAAAGAATAGATAAATACCTGGGTAAATTGCAAGAAAGTGGTTTCCAACCATAATGAAGATAAAGCTGATCTTTTCTACCATTTTTAGAACAAGTAAATTCTTTTTGAATAAATGGACAATTATCAGGATTATATAATGGATATGAAAAATCAGCAATCCATCTTCCATTATAATAATCACATTTATTATTATTACTATTATTAGTAATGTTGCTACTAATAATGTTGCTACTACTTCTTCTAGTGTTGCTGTTTTTGGTATTTCTTCTGCTAATTACTCTATTATTTTTATTATTATAATTATAATTATTATTATTATTATTATTGTTTATTATTGTATTTGATCCATTTGTTGTTTGAAATGTAATTAAGATGAAGAAGAGGAGGGATATTGTTAATTTTGTTAATAATCCCATATCTCTATCTCTCTCTTGAATATAATAGAGAGAGAAAGAGAAGGATTTTTTTTTCTCCTGTTTTTTATTTTTTGAGTTTAATTTATTTGTTTTTTTGTGTTTTTTAATTGGTTGTGTTTCTGAGGGTGGATTGGGTGAATTTTTCATAAAAAGTGTCGATTTTGCTTTTTGGTCTCTGTTCTACTTATAATATTGGTGTAGTTGAGCAGGCCATGAACCGGGTTAGAGCTGATTTGGGGTGGGACGGGTTCAGCTCGATCGACTGTGAATTGAACCCTGGGCGGGTTGGGCCACGTATTTGGTCCAATTATCATTTTTTTTTTTAAAACGGGCAAGTGTCAGATCGGATCAGGGATTTAAAACCTTGAACAGGCCTAGAATAGTTGAGCGAGTCGTGCGAGGTCATGAGCACGTTGTTCGAGCATTGTTTTCGACGACCTGAGAAGCAAGTGAGCTGGGGCAACTGTTGCAATTGCTCACCTCTATGCAATAGATCAAGATGACTTAACAACCTATAAATTTCAAGAAAACAATAACTTTCGGTTTATATTTATTCTACATGTTATTCTTATAGAAGTAGTTATTAAGTCTTCGTGTAGTCGTGTTTGCGTGTTATGATAGTTAAATAATAACTTTATTACGATAAATTAACGTAGAAATGTCTTACAAGTAGAGGTGATCAAATATGGATTTGTGCTGGACATAATCCAGAATCACGTTAAATTTTAGACCCATGATTCCATGAACAAGCGGGTTAACGGGTTTGGAACAGGTTAGTGAATTGGGCATTTATACTTTCCTTAAAATCTCTTTTCTGTAATCGCTTATTTTGTGATTTAAATGGGCCGGGCTTAATGAACTGAACCTTTTGTTTCAAGAATATTATTAAACCACTAATCAAGATCACTCAATCAGTTCAAAGGCACAAAGGGGCTTTGGGCTCTTTGTCTCTTGCATTTAAATTGGTTTCAACTTTCAAGTACCCCCTCTAAATAAGGTACTGGATGCTGCCAAGTTGGGCTTTTGTGATTTTACATATGGGTCAACCTTTGGGGCCCATTTGCCTTTCAGCCCAACAAATTTGCAAGTAGAAGTAAATTTGTTTCATTAAGGTGGAAATACTTTTTTTAGTTCCTAATATGGTTTGTAAATGAGGGGTGGTATTTACGACTTGGGTTTAATTTTCATTAGCAACGTATTTGCTCATGTGGTTCCCTTTACACCAAAAAGAAAAGTTCCTCATACAACCACACTCTCGAAAAAAATTTGGATGTGATATGAGCTATGTTAAATCTTGTTAATTTTGAATGAAACGATTGTATATTTGAAATTAGAAATTTAGTGAAAATCTTTACGTCTTTCTTATTAAGTAGAAGAGTTAAAATGACTATCGTATGCAAATTACAAAGATTTTTTAGTTTAGTTCTACACAATATCGTGCAAACAAGTACAATATATGTCTACATGTTATACTCGTTTGTTTTAAAAATATACATTATAGTATATGTAATAGAGTATTTTTTTTTTTACTCTAATATTTTAAGCGTCATATACTCGTACACAAATCAAAATCTCATATCAAATTTTAGAGTCGTAAGAGATGGCGATTTAATTATGTTATACGATAGTTGTATAATCTAGTACTAAATATAAAATGGTTGCATGTTGCATATATTAAAGGTTGCGTGTAAGTATGTTACATCTATTACCCCTCCGTCTCAGTTATTTGTTGTCTATTTTATTTTTGGTGTCTCAATTAATTGTTGTCCTTTCTATTTTAGGATTTCATTTGATGAGTAATTTGATCTTTCACACTCAATTTGGTTCATTTATCATATTATAATTGACCCCATCCTCTTTTCTTGATATTTGTATTAAAACCAAAAAACAACAATTGACCGACACGGAGGGAGCATTACCCTATTATTGAATTGTACCCTATAAAATGAGATGCATGTTGTTTGGCAAAAAAAATCTCAAGTTATTAGGTGTTATTGTCGCCCAAATCATGCGCATTGTAAAGATGTCACTATCAGTGTATACCAATAACAATAATTTTCTCTTAAAACAGATAATATACGGCTTATTTTAAGACTAAAATATTAAAATACTAAATAACTCGTATAGATAAACAAGTTTTTTTACTAATATCTAAACATTTTATTTTTGTTTTATCTATGCAAATAATATAATTTTTCAAGCGTTTTAAATTTAAGACGAATATCTTTATCTTAAATTAGAATTTGTGCAATAGATAACATGACCACAAAAAACTTGTATGATAAACAAAAATTCAAATTCTCTCACGAGTAATATCCGTCACAAGTTTGTGACGGGTCAAATAAGATCTACTTGGATAAATAAAGACAAGTCATTTGTGATTCCTTAGGCATTCTTTCTTTTGTCCTATTTACCCATGTGGGTAATACTTAATCCGTTACAAGCTTATGACGGATATACCCGTCACAAAGAAATCTATGGTATGATAAAAGCTTCCCAAAACCAAGTTGAGAAGTAGGTAATCCGTCGTTTTTTTAGAGCCACCCACCCAGGCACCCATGCAATAAATGTCAAACCACTTTTCAAAGAGCGCTTTTATAAATTTATGACAATAAAATAAAATGAATACCCTCGTATTAATGAAGGAAAAATCGAGTCAATGTGATGTTCTGTAGACGGTACAAGTCAAACTAATAAATTAATTATAAAAATAGAGGGAGTATATAGACGCGGCAAACAAATTAGGTCGTGTCGTGTTCGTGTTTATGTCAATATTAAACGGATAATCACTATCTCAACCCTAACCCGACCCAATTATATAAACAGGTCATTTGTCTCAACCCTAACCCGACCCATTTAATTTTTTTATAACCCAACCTGACCTGTTTAACCCATTTATCTTTAAGCAGGTCATTTTTAACCCACTTAACCCGTTTAACCCAATAAACTAATACAACAAACTACGCTTTATAACCCTATTATCCCAAAAATTATGAATGAAAATGCTAATTTTTAAGTTGTTTTGTTGAATTATTGACTCAAGCCAAATATATTATAACAATTTTAAATAAATGGGTTATTCGTGTCGTGTTCGTGTCAAAAGACATCAACCCTAACTGGACCATACAAGTTCCGTGTCAACCCAATTACTTAAATGGGTCACAACGTCTTGACCCTAACCCGCTAACTTCGAGTCGGGTTCGTGTCGTGTCAATGATTGTCGCCTGTAGGAGTATACAAAAATAAACCTCCAATGCACAATTAGTAAGATCTTGTTCTTTTCGTCTTTATTTCATCTTTCATTCACCTCACTTTAATCAATTTTAGTTAAGTTCAGTTAAATTCAGCTTAATTAAGGTTATTTCAACTCTATTTATCTCAACAAATTTCGATTCATTTTAGACAGCTCTTTTCAGTTTAATTCAGTTTAGTTCAGCTCTATTCAACCGAAACGAACAGGACCTAATGGTGATCTCATACCTTCTCAACTTAGCTAATGCCATATCTTTGATTAATTGACTTTAGAATATAAGGTGAAAAGGTTGAAAAATGAATACTCTAGAAAATAAGAAAAAATAACTTATGGTTTGATAAATATTTTTGTTGACTAAGATCATCGTACAAAACAACTCAAACAAGTACACAATCCCAAGTTTATATGTTTTGACCCGGTCATTTACTTACCTTTCGTTATGACACAAAGATCGAAAAAACACAAACTAATAAGATATAATTATAACAGTTGGACCTCAAACCAGCACCTTAAGATTTTGATTGAGAATTTGAGATGATTAATCTAACACTTTCGTATTTGTGTTTTATCATTTGGCACATATTAGAAAAACCGGTATGTTAATTTTACCATACATGCATTTGTGATCCAAGATTAATTACATCCTGAATTTTCCCCAAAAAGCAATGCATGCTGACATGCATTGCATTGCCAAAGTTCAAAACTGGTGACATGCATTAGAGACTGAGTCAACAAATATAGCAGTCAATTATAATACAAAACTTATGATAACATCATTCTTAACAATTAACAATGTTTAATTTTTCTTCATTAAGAAGGTGGGAAGGTGGGAATATGATGGCGGGTCCATATTTATTTATATATTTAATTATTCTCAAGGAATATTATTTTCATTTGATGTTACTTAGCATTTTCACACTGACATTATATTTAAACTCTTATTACAGACTTGAATAATTCTGCTTAATTCAAAGTGTTTGATTGTTTTTACGACGGTGACGGTGGCAGTGGCGGAGTTGAGGTTGTTAAAAGGGAGATATGAGGTGGTGGGCATGTCAAGGATCAAGATTTTTGGTGGTGGTTTTGGCTGTTTGTGTGTTTTTGTGTTTTGAAGGAGTACTGGCTCAAATTACTCAACCTGATGAAGGTATATTCTTTTTTTGGATTTTAGTTTGTGGCAGAATTTTTAGGATAACTGTTAATGGAATAAGTTAAATAAGTTAAACGTAAGTTAAATTAGGAAAAAGTTCGACTGTATAAGTGTATGCCCCTAGCAGTAGACCTTTAGTTCCGCCACTGATTTTTTTTGTAACGATTTTTAATTGTTAGGGTAAAATGTCCGAACTTTTTATTTATTTATAGTTGTTTAATGATATTTTTCCGTTCCAGTTATTTATTTATCATTGATTGGAGTAGCTCTCATGAATTAAAAAAGATAAACGAATCATTGAGACTTTGTATACTTGTATAGTTGTATGTGGTGGTCTTTGTTTGTGCTACCCAGTACCAGCCAAAAGAAATACGAGTAGTTTAAGAATTGTGCTTTTTGTTGCTGTTGTGAGGTGTTAGGAAAGGCGGTAATTTGGTAAAGTCATGAGAAGCGATACTCGTGTCCTGTGTTTGACAACTGTCGATGTCAAAATTGCTCATGTCCAAAAGGATTGTTCCTATATGGTAGAAGACAAAAACTTGTGAAAGACGGTTTTTTTTTCAAGGGCTCTTGCAAAGGTCGGATACTCACAATCTACCCCTTGTGTAGCAGCACGGAGAGACTGTTTTAAGAAATGCAAATGAAAGCTCTCTATGTAGCATATGAACATGATGGATGATCTTAGACAGTTCTCTAGTCAATTTGTGTAGCACTGGTGTTACGCCCGACCAGGAGATTAAGCATGAATGTATCTATGTCATGACTGATAATCCAATGCATATGTTGTGCTAACTTTGCTTACGCAGTTACGCCTTCTTTAATTTTTGAGCAGTGACGGCATTGAAAGCAATTAAAAGTAATCTAGAAGACCCGCTGAAGAAATTGAGCAATTGGAAGCATGGAGATCCTTGCACTTCTAATTGGACTGGGATTGTGTGTTACAACAGAACATTGGATGATGGCTACTTGCATGTACAGGAACTGTAAGTCGTGTGTTCGAGGTTTTATTTCTGTGCAGCGTAAAGAACTACTCTCATGCCATGTGCTTTTTTCAAAACAATGCGTCAATGCTTTCCCTGTTCCTTTTCAGGGAACTCTTGAATCTGAACCTATCGGGATCACTATCACCAGAAATTGGCAACTTGTCGTACTTGAAGATTTTGTAAGTCTACTGAAGCTAACTCTCTGGTGCTTTCTTAAAATTGCATATCGAAAGGTCTGTTGCAGCTACACTTACTTTCAATTTCTGATCTGGCTTTACGGTTTTGATGTGATTAAAGGGACTTTATGTGGAACAAAATAAGTGGAAGCATTCCAAAGGAGATAGGCAACATCAAAACTTTGGAACTCTTGTAAGCTATTCTGTTTTCTTAGGTTGACATATTTTATAGACCGTTTTACAATGTTCTTCCCCTTCAACAAAGTGCACAAATGTCGCCTGGAAGACTGCACAAAATCAAATAAGAACTATGTGAAATGGAGGAAGTATCCGTCTGTGGATTTTAGCGTCTGTCGGTCCACATCAATCCTAACTGCATACACAACTTTCTTTTAATGACCAAATTTTTTTCTTGTTTTCTTCGATATTTTTGGATGATTAGCCTAGTGAACGGAAACCAGCTGACAGGTCCCTTGCCAGAAGAGATGGGTTATCTTCCTAATCTGAACAGAATACAGATTGATCAGAACCATATATCAGGAGAATTACCTAAATCTTTCGCGAACTTGAACAAAACAAAGCACTTGTAAGTCTATTTTGTATTCTATAGTACAGTGTATTACTTACTACTCACGTGTTGCATTACCCCGGACTTCCATTTCCATTGACATTTGTATCCTTTTGCCAGCCATATGAACAATAATTCGATTAGCGGTCAAATACCTCGTGAGTTAGCGAGAATGCCTAGCCTGGTTCACTTGTAAGTTGCTCATCCTGCCTCCAATTTTCAAATTCCATGCAGATTTTCGGTATTGCACTATACTGAAACAGTATCCTCTGTCTCCTTGACTAACCAAGTAATGTTTGCAGCCTACTTGACAATAATAATCTTACAGGACATCTTCCGCCAGAGCTCTCGGAACTTCCAAATTTGCTTATTCTGTAAGTTTCACTATGCAATTCTTTCTAATAGTTTTAGAAACCAGATTTCTTATGAGAAATACAATGGTAAAAATCATACATTTTGCGATATTTATAGCTGAAATGCGTTTCTTCCAGGAGCTATAACTTGTGTTGATTTGTTTATGTCTTGGTATTTGACTGTTTTTTTGTATTGCAGTCAGCTTGACAACAATAATTTTGAAGGGACTACGATTCCAGCAACCTATGCCAACATGTCTAAACTTTTAAAGCTGTAAGCTCTGATCTGCTCTTTTACAATTTGACAACAATAATTTTGAATGGTCACCAAACTGTTTGCGCTTCTTTTTATTGTGAACTAAGAGCCTTTCGATGCAAATCCTGATGCAATTTTCATAAACGCATCATTTAAAAACAGTCTGTTAATGAACAGGGGGGTAAGGCTACGTACAATTTGACGCCTTACCTTACCATGTGCTGGAGACCTATATTCTGAGGCAATGGCGTAATCTTTTATTAGGCCAGTATTTGATATGCTTATTTTCTTGTCTTTCTCAGGAGTCTTAGGAACTGTAGTTTAGAAGGATCAATACCTGACCTTAGCAGAATACCGCACCTGGGCTATCTGTAAGCATTCTGATTCTGGCCAGCTTAATCGCTAGCCAAACATGCTTTAGGGCAATAGAAATGCTATTTATTTTTCCAGATCCATGCTTAAGCTCTTGTGTTGTCCTAACTGCAGAGATCTCAGTTCTAATAAGCTGAATGGTTCTATACCGACTAATAAGCTTTCAGATGACATCACAACTATGTAAGTTTCCGAAGCAAAGATATAGACTACTTATCTCGGTGTAAAAAATTCTACAGAGTAGATTATGTTAATGGACTCATTTCTAACATATATTCGTGTTGTTTCACAGAATATTGTCAAACAACAGTCTTACTGGCAACATATCTACCAGCTTTTCTGGGCTTCCCCGTCTTCAAAAACTGTACGCATTGATTATTTCCTTCAACTATCAGTAATTTTTGTCATCAGTATATTTTGTCTTGTAGAAAATTAGTGCAGGATCAAGTGCTGAAGGAGATTTCATTATTGCACAAACTAAGGAAAGCATCTAAATTTTGCTGCTCATTCCCTGCTTTCAGGTCACTTGCCAATAATAAGTTAAGCGGGTCTATTCCTTCCACAATCTGGCCGAAGAAAGTTACAGCTGTAGTTGACAGTTTAATCTTGTAAGTTATAACTTCAAAAATCTGTATAATGATGATGTTAACAATTTTCTCCTGTAATATGCGTGTGCATTACTAGCGCTGTAACAACAATAGCATTACAAATCCGCTAATTAAATCAAACCATTTAACATCTTCCTGATACTCAGTTTGATCTACACCTTTTGTGTTTCTTTGAGACTTGGTATAAGACTTGTGTTTTCTGTATAAAATGAATTGTATTTACATTATGAAAACTGATACATATATATAGGAATGCAAGGTAGAATAATTACTCTAATTACAATGATATGCAAAGTATGATCTTCCTATTTTACAATATGAACACAATCAATTTGCCTTGATTGGAGGAGATGATTGATATGATGATATTTCATTTGCTTGATTGGCAGGATGAGTGATATTTGCTTTATTTAGATTAATATGGTTAATACTTGGTACTTGAGATCTTGAATTTATTCTGAGTGCTACTGGTATTTGGAATATTGCAGGGACTTTGAGAACAATACGCTGTCAAGTGTTTCAGGCGGAGTTAATAACCTTCCACCTAATGTTACCCTTCTGTAAGTACGGCACTTCACCGCTATACAGGGCTCCATTGTTAGTGATACTTTTTAGATGTTACTTAAGCTTGATTAGAATTATGCAACGGCATGGTTACGTATTCAAGTGTCGAACCTGGCTGTTTTATGAAAAATAATGTTTTTTTTTTTTGCTTAAGAAGTGTCCAAGTGTCAAGTATCAGTGGCGGGTATGCAAGATAATATAGAGGCGGAGTAACATATCTTTTGAGGACACGTAATAAAATACTCGCGTAGATTTTTTCTGACAGCTTATGGTTTGTTTATTTCACAGGCTTCATGGAAATCCATTATGCTCAAATGCAAACTACTTACAGTTCTGCAATTCAAATCTAAATGACACTAACACCGAGTTTCAGAATAATGTTACTTTTTCCTGCCCTAGCCAAGCATGTCCGCCATCTTATGAATATCCTCCTGCATATCCTGTGCCCTGTGTCTGTGCTGCTCCTTTGATAGTTGGATACCGTTTGAAAAGTCCTGGATTCAAAGATTTCCGCCCATACCGAAGTGGGTTTGAGCACTATTTATCTTCTGGCCTCGTCATAAATCCTTACCAGCTGGATCTCGATTCTTTTATGTGGCAAGATGGCCCTCGTCTGGAAATAAACTTGAAACTTTTTCCTGCGTACAACCCTGTGAACGATTCTCATTTGTTCAATGATAGTGAATATCGACGTCTCTTGAGAATGTTTACTGGATGGAATGTTCCAGATAATGATACTTTTGGACCGTATGAACTGCTTAATTTCATTATCCTGGATCCTTATGAGAAAGGCAAGTTTGTAATTTTCTTGATTCAATGTGTCATTGCTTCATAGTTCCATACTCATAGAAAAGTTTCATAAAGTCGATTATTTCGTTTACAGACTTTGCAGTATCTGCCCCTTCCTCTGGCTTAAGCAAGGGAGCAATTGCTGGTATAGTGCTGGCTGCAGTAGCTGTTGCAGTGACTTTGACAGCAGTTGTATCACTTATTTTGTACCGGGTTTATTTAAGGAAGCACCACGGTGGTCTAAAAGCTCGTCGATGTAAGTACCTTTTTGACTACCTATATCATCTACATTTGCAGTTCGCCTCCTGTTTGACATGGATAGCTTCCTGACAAAAATTCCTTAATTACGGAGAAAGTAAAGAAAAGGAACAACAGTTCGGATTTTCTCATGCTACCACCTCTCTTTTCTTTTGTTACACACTTACACTAATGTTATTTTCTTATATCTTCACTTTGCAGTGTCCAAGAACCCCATCAAGGTTGACGGGGTGAAAATGTTCGGTTATGCAGAAATGGCGCAGGCTACAGACAACTTTTCAGACTCCGCACAAGTCGGACAAGGAGGCTATGGCAAAGTGTACAAAGGTATTCTTGCTGACGGCACAGTAGTGGCTATAAAACGAGCACAAGAGGGATCTCTACAAGGCCAGAGGGAATTCTGCACAGAAATAGAGTTGTTGTCAAGAATTCATCACAGAAATCTTGTCTCTTTGGTCGGGTATTGTGATGAAGAAGACGAGCAGGTAATCTTTCGTTGGAATAACCTTTGTCTTCCTTGAATTTTTTTTACAGAAACTTAAGGAGTTTTATGATGCACTAGTATTAAAGTTGATCTCTCCTTATGCTTGTTTCATCCAGATGCTGGTTTATGAATTTATGCCGAATCAGACGTTAAGAGACCATCTTTCAGGTAATAATGATAGCATTCCATTACGCATTTCCACATGTCCTGAAGTCATGTCTAGATTGATCTATTAAGTGTTGGTTATGTCAGTGATCTTTAAACTTTTATAACAGGCAAGACTAAAGAAGCTTTAAGTTTTGAATGGAGATTAAGAATTGCATTGGGTTCTGCCAAGGGAATCCTCTACCTGCACTCAGAAGCCGATCCACCAATATTCCACCGAGATATAAAGGCCAGTAACATCTTACTGGACTCCAAGTTTACTGCAAAGGTTGCTGATTTCGGTCTATCCCGACTTGCTCCGGTTCCCGATAAGGAAGGGGTTGTACCTGCTCATGTATCAACTGTAGTAAAGGGGACTCCGGTATTGTTCTTACTGGAAAAAATGTACTAGTACTGTACAAACAGGTCGCGAAATGTAAACTAATCTAATTGCTGATACTACTGCAGGGGTACCTCGATCCAGAATACTTCGCTACCTTTAAACTGACCGACAAGAGTGATGTCTATAGTCTCGGAGTTGTATTTCTAGAGCTTTTGACAGGGATGCATCCGATTTCACGTGGCAAACATATCGTCCGAGAGGTAGGGATTTTTGGCTGTTTTGAGATGCAGATAACTGTTCTGAGAACCAGGATTTCCGCTTGTTAGCATAGATATTTTCCAGCTTACCCACCAATATTTTCAGATGCATAATGAACATTTCAAAAAGATCCAATATTGGCTGTCATTGCTAATATTTGACTCATACACGGCCAATATTTAACTGATACATCCAATCTTACTCTCGTATGCACCTAGAACTAGCAAGCAGGTTGGGTGAGCCGAGTCACATTGAGTGCGGTGTTTGTTCTCCGGTCATATGTTATGGGCCTGCTCATCTGTGTCGTGGCTGTTTTGTTGGTTCAACTTAGATGGGTTGTTTCATGTCAAACTATTTTTCGTGTTTGGATCATGGAACTTCTGTCATGATTGTTACCGTGTTTTAGTACCTCCGCTTATCTGCTACCAACTAATACAATGATTTCAACTGTTTCTACATCAGGTCACCACGGCATATCAGTCTGGCGACATACTGTCCCTCATCGACAAGAGGATGGGACCTTATTCTCCAGATACCGTAACAAGGTTCATCAATTTGGCACTCAGATGCTGCCATGATGAAACGAATGCAAGGCCTTCAATGATGGAAATTGTAAGAGAACTCGAAAATATGTCTGATTTCCTGACAGATACCGATTCTGGAATGACAGAATCTTCAAAAGGAGGAGGAGCAGACAGTTCAACAGGTTTCTCATCCTCTCTGCACAATCCTTACCTGTCGACTGATATCTCTGGTAGTGACCTTGTTAGTGGAGTTGTTCCTAATATATCTCCTAGATGAATCCATATGTAAAGTTTATAGAACTACTTACTGAAAATATGTATTAACAAATCAAAAAATATGTCTTGTGTGTAAAGGGTATTTTGACAAGAGATTTCGAAGGTAGAGACTAGAGATTTCATGAGTTTTCAATCCATTTTACGATAATTGAATTATTAATTTCAATATGTTCATGAGACCTTTAGGCATTAAATTGCTTATGATAGACGAGGCCATTATTAATAGCCAGATACTTTATCTTAAACTTAATTAATACAAGTTTTTGTGATTAATAGTATTGTTGTTAGAATCCCAATTCAATCCTGCGATTCTAAGATTTTACGATTTAAAAACGCTTGACTCATCCCAAATCTTACGATTCTATTATGATTGTAGAATCTTACGATCCTATTCTTTTGATAATTTCTAAAGGTAGAATCATAATATGATCCTAAAATCTTACGATCTGGTTTTATGATAAAGAATAAATATATATTTTATATAATGGCATGAATCTTGTATAAATTGTAGAAACATGTTATGACACAAAAATTATTTATAATCAATAATTTAAGAATATATATAAAGCAGAAACTTTTCGAGCGATATTAGAGAGTCCAACTTTTTTAAAACTCCTAAACAAATTTAATAATTATCTTAGCAAGTGTAGATTTAAAAAAAAAAATTAATAAAAATTATCCTGTTAAGGTAGATTTCTTAAAAAAATTAATAAAATTATCCTAACAAAAATAGGTTTCTTAAGATTTTAATTTTTTTATAATAAAATTATCCTATTATAAGAAGTGCAGAGTTATTAAATTGGATTAGACGTGTATATGTCCTATTCACTACTACAAAAACAGGCAACTACAACGGCCTTTTAACAACGCTTATTAACGAAAATGACGAAAAGACGTTGTTGAATGGATTATTAGAC
>VHZZ01000289.1:40557-64025 GCA_009801015.1 Silene noctiflora
CAATGTATGTTTTAATATAAGTAATTAGAATAGAAATAAGAATAGGAATTAAGTTGAGTTGAGGAGAAAAGGTAATTAATTAGAATAGAAAATATAAAGGGGCCCACATGTAAAATATAATATGAAATCCATCAGCCAATCAGAAGCCAAGAAAAGACTTGGCTTTTATACTATGTAGATTTTAAGTGGAGCCATTTGCTTCAATTAGTTTTACCCTAAACCCATTTCTGCATTTTTTTTATTTTAATTTTTGAGCATTTAAAAGATAAATTATTCCTAATACGGAATTGTCCCATTTATGCTACGAGATATCCTTAGTTACATGATACATCCAATATTAGGCCATTGTACATCCCAGGTCCTCAACGTGAAAGCTAAGATTGACATATTCTACTGTGTATCCTTAAAATTTCCGGTTTTCTATGTTATATCTCTACATTTTTGAAATTATATGATGTACCTCTGAACTCTATATGTTAGTCTATACCATGACCTTATTTAATTTATTTGCTAACTTAGTTTCTTAACTGATCTATTAAATCGTCTATTTTCCATTCCAATTACTCAATAACCTACTCAATTACTTATTAGTCCGCAGAATTACCCATTAACCCACCAAATAGTATAGAGTTCTAACTAAAAAATCATCAAATCTCCATTATCATGTCATGAATCATATGAGATGTTTTTAATAGTAGTTTGTGCTTATTAAAAACAATTTGTGATACTTCTTATATAGGATGGTGATACAACATTAAGAGTGCGTTTGGTTGGGGGTCTATAAGAAAGGGAAATAAAGTTATTGATTTCCTTTGTTGGTGTTTGTTTGACACAAACAAAGGGAATGAAACTCCTTTCCTTACCCCTCAATCCATCTAATTCCTTACCCCCACCCCCCAAGGTATGAGATTTCATTACCCTTGTTACCTTTCAACCACCTTGTTCACCAACCACCACACTTGCGGCTACCACCACACCAGCCACCACCATAAAGCCACCACCGCCACCACCGCCATGACGCCATCACCACACCACCGCCACCGCCGCCACCACCATCGCCATGACGCCACCACCACCACCACAACCACCCCACATAAACCACCCGCACCCGCACACCAAAACAAACCACAACCCACCAATCTTCTCTCCAAGTACCCCATACCGCCGGATTTCGAGGGTAGGGGAGGGTTTTTTTAGGGTGAAGAGTGACGGTTGTGGTGTTGGAATAGGGTGGGGCGGCGACGACAAGTGAGCGACAGTGTCAAGTAGGACGATGTGGTGGAGTCTCAGCAGTAGTGGGGTGGGGAGACGATGGTTAGCCATTTTTGAGTAAATAAGATGTTGTTTGTGGTGGTGTGTGTTAATGGTAGGATTGAGAGTGGGTGGACCATTAATTCCCTTTCTTGATGTAACCAAACAACTAGTTAAGTTTTAGGTAATCCCTTACCTTTCCCCCTGTTACCCTTTCTGATTTCCTTTCTCTTTCCCTTTCTCTAACCAAACGAGGTCATGATGGAGAAATAAGTAAGAAGTTTAGACGTAAACGCAGAATATAAAAAAAAAGGAGGGGTACAGCATAGAAAATCGAAAAACTCGAGGATACACCGTAGAATAACCCATATATTTTATATATGAATAACAAAAACTATCTAAATGAAGTAACATGGAGAGTTGTAATTGTGGGTGTATGGAAATACGGTGCATTGGATTTTAAAAAACCGGAAAGAATGACTTATGAAATAATCCCTTGATAAAGTCTGTCGAACAGAAAATGAACATCCATCAATTACGACTATGCTTTTCTAATTGCGAGATAAAGAAAATGAGCTTAATGGAAATGTCTCTTTCTGTCGAACGTCTATAACAAGTTTTGAGTCTTTTGAGTTTTGACACTAATGAATAATGGAAGCTTAACTTCAGTTAAAACTCGACGTAAATCAGTAGATGGCATGGTTCTCAGAGTCTATTGGTAAAATGGTAAATAGGTGATTTCATTGCCATTGAGAACTCTTACAACACCACAAAAAGCGCTACATACAAATTCAGGACAGAATCCCTTAAATGCATATACATACATTATACATACCGCCAAAAGGAGCCCCATAATTTTCGTGGGGAGAAAAATGGCAAAACCAAAACACAACAAAAGAATCATCGACTCCTTACTTGACATCCTTAAGTACACCACCTCTTTCCAGCTCGCTAACTAGATCTCTCAGGGCCGGCACTTTCATAGCCAGGGTTCTATATAGTCGAGAATACCTAGCACGGGTCCCATCCGCAGTTTTTGCCAAGGCGAGCAAACTAAGGGCTTCTGGTAGTTGAGAGAATACCTGTTTCATTTCTTCCAGTGACATGTTTTCTAAAACTGTAGGTCTCGGAACCACTCTCACTACTTCACCCCCTTTTGGTTCCTGAACCCTAGCATCTGCTTTGACCACCAGTTCTGAATTGGAATTTGCCCCACATTTGATGATAAATGGGGTGGTAGAGCCGGTGTTGAATTGCAGAACATTCCATTGTGATACATCTGTTTCTTCATTGTAGCTCAACTCCGAGGATGGTTTCCGAGTATGTGCAAATTGGAAACTATCATCTTCTTCAGCAACAGACTGAGCAATTTATAGATAAAAAAAAATTGTGAGAAATTCAGAACAAATAGAATATGTCAAGAGTTTACTCAAATAAACAAATATCTCCCTGTCAGTCTACTGCAATCCCACCTTCCCCTGAACAAAAAGGGCTCAAGTTTGCATACATACTTCTCTCTCTTAGGCTTCTTTTGTTTGGTCCGTGCATGGTTCATACTTGGTACAAGTCACTCAGAACCAAAAGCAATTCAAAAGCGATAAGTATAACCGTTGAAACTTGAAAACTATACTCACTGTCTCAACCTAACTAAAATATTAAGTCGAAAGTCCTCTTCAACCACGAGAAAAGAAATGAAAAAATAGAAAGTGAACGCAAATAGCCATGATTAATAAACAACACTGCAACTGCAAATGCAAAACCAAAAGAGTAGCAACAACATTGATGCTTATCTTCAGTACGTAGAAAAAGAAAACAATCTACCTCTACGATAGAACGAGCCTCAGCAATTTGCCTCTGTGCACAAGGATGATCAATATCAAGCAGTGAAGGCATTTGTTCACCCAGTTCATCCAAAGAGGTAAGCAGTTCCCTTTTCTTGCTTCTACTTAGGGAGTTTCCAGAAGCTTGCCTTGTTATATCCTATAAATTATTAATTGTCACTCAGTTGCCATCCTTGAGTAGTAGTTTGTTATTTTAGAGATAATATGGATACACAAAAATTAACCTTGATTTGCTTCAATATGCCATCAAGAGAAATCAGAGACGCAAGTCTCGCGTCTTCAGCTGCAGTAGAAGGATTAGGTATTGGCGAGCCACCACTTTCCAATGCCAATGGAACTGCGTCACTTTTCATCTGTTGCAATATCTGAATACAACACAGAAATTTAATAAGGTTCCTTTAGTTTCATCTACTTTCCAACTATGTATATGAAAATGCAAACCACACAACCCTACTCAGAAAATTTCTTAATTAGACATGAACACTATAAGGACTAGACGAACTAGCACTTATAGATGTTACAGTCCAGCCACCATATAGAGGTATCTGATGAAATGGATGTAGGTACAGGTTTTTCTTACTCCAGTAAAAAATAACAGCACCCCCATGGGTTTAATAGCAAAGCACTCTATCTATGATTTCTTCAGCTATCCATATCCGCTCAAACAAATTGGAAAGATTACAACCCATCAAACAAGAACGATAGATTGTTCACTAATGCTATATAATTTCACAAGGCAGCAGCATGCCAGCATTCGGTCAGTTAAATCATGAAATATAATTCCAAGAAGTACCTACAAAAACTGAAATATGACAGAAAAAAAGCAGTGTTAACAAACTATCAGTACCTTCCTTCTCTTATGATCAACAGACTCAAGAGCAGAACGTAACTTAGCAACCTGCGCTGAGTCCTCTGCCATTTCCATTGCCAAAGTGCCTGCAATATCCTGGTGAAGAGAGCAGATTCACACATCAAATTAAAAAGTAATGATCCTGTGCGTCTGTGGAAACTGGAAAATGCTTAGTAATCAGTTAACTAGCTACGTTTCTGTAATCTACTCCATGGCATGTTCCAAGCACTTTATAATTATAAGGTGAACCCTAAAATAATGGGAGTATAGAATCAATATTAACCAGACACAACTGGCAGTGCATAGTAAATAAAATGAAGAAACTGCATCTGCTTCAATAGTAATTACAGCAATAGATAAAGTCTGGGTATCAAATACACATCTATGAGGATTCATAATTCGATACAACATTCCTCTTATAATAAGATTACATAACTGTCATATCCAAACGGACTTATGACTACTGTGCGGGATTAATGACTGTCAAAATGTATCTGCAGTTCTACATAATCTAAATGCTATACAAAATTAGAGCAGACATCCTATTTCCATACAGTTTCAGCAGCTAGAGAGCACAAAATTACCCAAACAAACTTTGACTTCCGTTGCCCACAGAAAAAATTGCCAGTACTCAAATGTCAAACATAATACTACGTACTGAATTTTCCACACCAACTACTTGCAGAGTGCTCCGCGTTTTAGGTACTTGAAAATTTCTCTATAAAAGAGCGATGATTAATTTATAAGACGTTATTCTCGCCTTTGTGATATGATTATTTACAGTGTGTTATTTTCTTGACAAGGCTTTTTTTTTCTTTTAGTTATTTATCCAACATTGACTGTTTCAAATAATGAAATCAATTTAAAATTAAAGCCATGCTAGTGCATTGTAGTTGTTAGTCTAAAGATCACTATCCTAGATTCAATAGATATACCTTCAAATGCTGCAGCTGAGATGTGTAAACACGCTTTGCATACTCAGATAGAAGCTGGCCAAGAGCATCAGTGCTTGGAGGCAGAGCAGCACCAAGTCCAGCCATCCAACCATCCATGATCGCAGTGGAGAGGAGTTCCAGCTGGCCAGTGGCCCCACCTATTTGATCATCACCAGTAACCGAAAGAAACTCAAAGTTCTCAGCAAGCCATGACCTGATTTGACGCTGCAGCTCTCCAGCTGGTGTATGAACAAAAAGTGCAGCAAGGGCACTGTTTCCAACAGCAAAACTTTTAGCTTCCTCGGTTATTTCCCTAAGTTTCCCACCAGTAATATGCTGCCTCCACGTTTCCTGTTTCCAGATGTCAACAACATAGTGCATCAAAGACACTCACTGAAATTATGAACGCAATAAAAATCCAGTTTTGCTTACCTAGAACAATACACTTAGGCTTTGTTTGGATACCAAAATAGGAGGGAAAGGGAGAGGAGGGGGAGGAGGGAAAGGGAAGTGGATGTTTAGATACAATTTCCCTCCAAATATTTCCTATGGTGGAGGGATTTTGATTTGCTTTGGAGGATGGAAAATGGATCCCTCCCCTTCCATTTTCCTCCACCATTATTTGCTATCCAATCAAGGGATTTTAAATCCCCTACTCTTCCTCCCTTTCCTTTCCCTCCAAATACCTCCATCCAAACACACGCCCTTAGGGGTGTTTGGATAGCAAAAGTGGAGGGAAAGGGAGGGAAGGGGGAAGGAGGGAAGGGAAAGGGAGGGAAGGAAAGGGGAGGGGGAATAGGGTGTGGGTGTTTGGATACAATTTCCCTCTAAATCTTTCCTATTGTGGAGAGATTTTGAATTACCTTGGAGGAGGGAAAATGGATCCCTCCAAATCCCTCCCCCTCCATTTCCCTCCACCCTTATTTGCTATCCAAGAAAGGGATTTTAGATCCACTATTCTCCCTCCCTTTCCTTTCCCTCCAAATCCCTCAATCCAAACATAGACTCATACTGCAGAAATAAGGCAAACGTGTACCATTGAAACAATTGAGTTCAAAGTAACAGCAGCTTCTGGATTGTGGAAAACACTTGAAAATTAGCAATGATAGCTAAAATGATTTTCCCTTGGGGACAAGAAAAAAGAGAAGCATGGCGCATTCGCAGATACTTAGACTAAATGTACATACATCTAAAAAGGAAAAAAATAATAAAAAATGAACTACCTCATCAATGCCTCGTAGCTTCAAAACCACAGAAGAAAATTTTGACTTCTTCTCTGGCTTCAAATTCACTCTAAACCCTTCAATTTGCTCCACCACAGCCAAAGAATTTCTAGGGCTGAAATCGTAATGCATAGGAGACCTTCCCGGACTGTTTCCGCGACTGGAACTTCTGCTCCTTCCACTGTTGGCTCTCTCGAGGAACCTCTCAACTGGAGCAACCTGAAGAAGAAAGTATACTTGATATCCTAAATGGCTCCTGAAAGAGCTAAATAAGAGTGACAATATTAAATTGAACATGTCATGTTTCCCCATAAAGAAGCTTACCTTAATCGATTGCAGCTCTGGAGACCTAGCAATCAAAGATCTTATATACAATATCCTTACACGCGATACAAGCATCGTATCCATCACTCTTCTTGGTTCCATTTTGCGGATAAAAGAAAAAACAGCATCTCTAATTTCTGCTAATATCTCATGCTCTCTAGAGGCCCCGGCTTTTATAACTGCAGCTAGTACCTGAAATTTTGCAAAATTATACTGAATTAAAGTTCTGGAGTATGGGCACACAAAATAAAAAGTCTACCAACAAGTTTTACATAGCTTCTAGCCGAGCAAAAATAAAGACAAGTAGATTTAAGCTACTCAAGACCCTACTTTATTAAGTTATACGCATACAAACGTAGATTTAGCATACATCACAAAAAAAAAAAAAAAAAAATTAAAAAACAGAAAGGTATTGCAAAATTGAATACAATGTCACATCGTAAATCACAACAATACAGACTCCCAATGTCGAAACTGTCGAGAAACAAGCATGAAGATCAAGGATGGCAAGAACTACAAATCTAACTCTCCACTTAAGGCAATCAAAAAATTTCTATTTTTTTTTTATAGAAGTTAAAAGAATGAACTTAAAGCTTTAGAGGACAAGAAGCTCTTTCAGCAATGAAATTAAAATGTCTAACTGAATTCTTAAATATTTCACAAGCAAGCTTTCAAATGCAGTCAATGCCACTCAGAATAATACATAGTATAGCCTAAGGTATCGAATCAGCATTGAAGCTTGAAGTCCTTATACAAAAACCACATGCTTTTTTCCTCAAAAAGAATACCACATGCTTTCTCCTGGTGACGACAAGTCTAAAGTCAGTGCAACGTTGAATCTTCAAGTCATCCAAGTTCTAACAAATCGAAAACATTGACAAACCAGGGCTCCTATAGTACATTGTTTAACTTCTATGAATGTAAAAACAACGCAGTTGCATTTATCTAGTATTTACCAGCATTAGAAGTTTATTTGCACCATCTGCAATAGCAGCAAGACTGTCATATTGTTCAGGATCAAAGTCATTCAAGGCAGCAGTTAGATATTCTCCAGCTGGGGTACTTTTTGTTTTATCATTTCCAGGTTTAACCAAAGCAACTGCCATCTCCTTCTTATCACCAACTGATGCAGAATTCAGTTGATCAGATCGTCCTATACTGTTTTTATTGCTCCTGGACATATATAAAACCTTAAAGATTAATATGCACTTGTATCCTCTTTACCATAAAAATAAAAGAGAATGACCACAGTATGACGATAGCTGACAGATTTAAGGGACTATGCATTTAAGTCAACAACACACTCAAATCCCTCTAAGGCTCCCAATTATGGTAGCCTAAAGGAAATTGATGTTTCCACATGACAAAAAATGATAATTGGATCAAAATTTGCATTGACCAACTATTACTCCATAGTATAAGTAGCGCATAACGTTTAGTAAGGCATTTTGCTTTCTTCCATCATATTTCAATGCTAAAAAATAGTGTCCTTTGCTCTTTTTAAAATAGAATAAAATAAAGTATATAACGTGATCAATAAATAACTAAATAGTGACAAATAGAAACCAAGATCAAGACCGAAGATTTTCCAGTAGAATCAAAATGCAAGTCACAGAATAAAAAGGAAAAAAAGAGAGAGCAGGAGTGGAAGCACCACCTGACCAGGTCCTGGGTCTGGATACTTGGTAGTCCTCTAGAGAGCGGACTAGACGCCTGCCAGTAGCACAAATGTTAATTGGTGACACTAAATACCTAGCAGCTGATCGATAAAGCGATTAAAATATCAGGATCAGTTATAGAACTAAATAAATTAAAACCATGTAGGAACCATTTGGCAGGATATTGTAGATGACAGTCAAGTCTATTTTGAATTTCGAAAATCAACCTTACCTATGTTTTAGATTACAACCAAAAAACCCCATTGTTGACCCTCACTATAGAGTACAGACAAGGTCTAGGAAGTTCCATGATGTAATGCAGCCTTTAAATATAAGGAGTAATAATTAGTGAGGAAGCTAGAGGAGGGACAGTTTCACCTTTCCATTAGATGTTGAACAAATCTATTGGATTACCAAGGGCAAACCAGAGGGGCTTTAAAATTATTTCTATTTTACAACACAATTGGACTTCAGTCTGATGACGACGGATGACCTATCCTCATTTGTGGAAAATTTCAATAATTCATTACAACAAATTCTTCCTGTAAAAATAGCTATTGCATTACCATGAGGTGACTATTATATTACCATTACACCACCTTTTAACACACTAAACATAAGGGAATTCATCCACATAATCCGATAATATTTCATCTTCCCAATCCCTAATCCAAAATACTCACATCTATCGCAAAACCCCGAAGAATTGAATGAATAAAGAACACGCCAACAGCACATGGGGAAACAAATGGCCCATACAAAAATGCAATAAACTTGAATCGGGAATAAATCTACCTCGGAAGACCCAACTGAATTCGTTTTTGCTGTTAATTTGTCAAATAGTTTCTCGTTTTCCTCATGCAACCTCTGCAATAAAGCATAATTCATTGTAAAAAAAATAGCATGGCAGAAGGACAAAAGGAAGTAACAACCACTGATCACAAGGAAAACACAAATTTTAGAGTCCAACTCTCACTTTCACATGAAAGAGGAAGTGCAAAACTCAAATGAAACCAACTTTTCATAAACAGAATGATTATTTTCTCCCGAAGTTCGTTGAGCTTCCCATGTTCTATTATTTAGAACTTTGGGCCTGGCTCAATGGACGTGATATGCTGAACAGAAAAAGGCATACCTTGAACAATAGTGAGTATTCAAAGTATAAACATCCAGATAATGTGTAGAATGAACATCAAACACAACTAAAGTTGATTCATAAGTTCAAGACTGACAAGAAAAGTAAGCTACTGACTGCATTAGTCTACAGAATTGTATATCAAGTAAACAACCACCGCCAAGCCTCAACTGATTCCCTGACAAGGTCAAGCTGGATAATACTCCTTCCAATTCTGAATAAGCTTCCCTATTTACTTTTCCGTCAATTCACAATAACTTCCCCATTTCTATTTTTGGCAAGTGTCTGTGTGGTCCAAAGTTAATTTTATGGTAAGGTAGTGTGTTTGTGTGGTCCAAATTTAATTGTAAGGTGGGGTAGTGTGTTTCCTTAAATTTTGTGCCTAAGGGGAAAGGGGAAGTTTATTGAGAATTGTAGAGAGTATAATTTTTTTTTGTTTTAGATAAGAAATATTACATTAATCTAAAGTAACCAGTGCACAAAAACTGGTCTTACTTATCCAACGAACTCCTAAAGATCATTTAAACAGCTGAAATTAAGACGTAATCATTCACACAGATAGATATCTCTTAAAAAAAGATATCCCATCCATTGCCATAGAAAAGAAAACTCTTAAACAAAACTTTAAGCAGAAAACAGAGTGTCTGAAAAGGTGCAACAAAAAATGAAGAACATTTGAGCCCGACTGTAAAATAAGGTACCTGAATTAGGACATCCCGTTTAACGAGTTCCTCTTCAAGCTTCTTTGTATCAGCTGAAGAGTCAGTATTATCTCCTTGTACCTTCGAATTTGACTCCATTTCACTCCCTGATCTACTTTCAGCCAATTGAAGAACCTCATTTACTTGTTGTTCTAAGCTTTTAACTTTAGCCTGTACAAGGACAATATAGTAGAAGTTAATAATCCACATTAAGTCATAAAGAACTCTAAAAACTAGCAACTCCTAGTGATACCAACAGTTTAAATAGAGAAGCTATTGCGAGTCATGAGTCGTTAGTCGTGACAGACACAATCAAGTAAAGTAGGTGACTGTTGTTTTCTGAAAATACATATCAACTTACAGTTACAAAAGAAATTTAAGTGCCCTGGCTGGACTGTATCATGAACTGGTCAAAATGCTTGGTCAATTGTTGGCGAAAAAAGTAAATACAATTATCCTCTTCATACTAATGCATACATTCACCTGAGACCCTAACTTACCTCTACCCAATATACGCAATAGCAGTTATCAAGGCTGTTTACACCATTTTTTCGAGGGAGGGAAGCTGACAACTGTGACCAGTGATACCGGATTGAGGCAACTAAAAGTTGAACCCACCTGTAGAATCTGAATAGTAGAGTCTCTTTCTTGTATTAGCAATTTTTGTTCTTGTTCAGCTTGTAATAACTGGGCAATTTGATTCCTCAATTGTGAATTCTGGTCTTTCTCAATCCTATACTTATCAACCAGCATCATATTTTCTGACTGCATCGCAGAACAACTAAATTCAGAGAATTGTCCGCATGACTGTGAGGGAGATCAGTCTCTCACTATCAGACAAGGTAAGGAGAATAAGGAGGTAAGACCTTCAAATCAGACTGTGCAACGTTAAGTTGGACACACTGATCATTTGCATCCTTGGCAGCTTGTTTTAATCCTATAACCTCTTGCTTCAAATCATGAATTTCCTTTTCTTTTTCACAGAGCTCTTTGCGAGTATCATTTGCCTACAATTGTAGAAGTGAATGAAATTTAAGAAGATAATGTCATCATCCTGACTCAAGAGAAGCAAAATCTTATCAGTGCCTCAAGGACTACCGCAGATAGCAAGTTCAACGGGGAAGGGGGGGGTGTTCACACCCTTACCCATGAACAACACAGAGAGACTCTTTCCGGATGACCGGAAATGAAAATTGTGACAATTCCATGAAACGACTGCTACTTCATAATGAAAAGAAAAAACAAATAAAAACTTTGGAGTGATAGATAGTAAAATTGTCTAAAAAGTTATTGTTAAAATGGAACTCACAATGTCTCTCCACTTTTTAATTGTATCTCTATTTCCAAGGCTTAATGTAGCACTCCTAGCTCTAGTGGCAAAGTTGAGGGATGATAAGGTTTCCGACAAGCTAGAAACATCTGGACATGTATTGACGATCACCAATGTTTTGGCACTCCCATCTACACCAAATTGAACCAGAGAAAATTATGGACCAAGTGATCCCAGCATTTGAGAACAGGCATGAAAGAAATAAAAAAGAAACGTGTTCTCTCCTCCACTCACCTAAGGAGTCAGCAAGGAGTCTCGTTAGTAGTGAATTTTCATAGGGGACATCATCCTTCTTTGAAGTCAAAGACGACAAAACATCTCCCAATCTGTGACAGACGCATCAATCAACAACAGTTGCAACCAAAAATATTTCAAAAAACACATAGGAAGACATAAAATTTCCTTACCTCCATCCAACATAACCCCACTAAACAATCATCAAAAATATATCCGTACACCTTTCAAGATATGTCAAGATTCAGTAGGTAAGCACCATCCTACTTAAACTACTTGATCCCCTTATTTTAAGAGCACATTATCAGATGGGCAGTGGCCAATGAAACCTAAGATTCCTCATTATTACATTAACCATGCATCACAAGTCAAAATTCCAGACAAACTATTGTAATGTATGAAGATTAAGAGTGAAGCTTAGGGTTTCTACAACAGCATTAAACAGACGTCCAGTACAGTGATTACAGATTAGTAACCAGGGATGAAACTTACGCCGAAAGTGATTGCATGACATGTAACAACTCTGTTACATGCTCGCCAGACTCCGTAATTGATAAACTTTCACTTCCAGCTAAATCCACCAAGGAAAGTTTGCTGTATAAGTTCTCTCCAGTGATCACATTATCAAAATATATGTGTATAGTCACAAACCTGGGAACAGCCATCAAGACATGCATCAGTTAATTTGAAATTTATGATTATATCAACAGCCTCAATCATTAGTGAAACGAAACTTCATATTTCAATTGTTGCAGTAATTGTATCTTTGAAATCAAAAGTACTCCTCGCCACTACATATTTGCCATCCGATTCTGTTAGATAAGATTTTTAAATGCACTGCAGAAAAACCATTACATACATTCAGAATTTCAAAGTGACGTACAGTAGTTCCGAATGTATTGATCACTATCCAGATCAACAATGTGGGCTACTACTTTTTGTTTTGCTGTCTGGGTTATATGGAAACGGCTTAATGACTGTGTTTTCAAAAATTAGGTCCATCGATCAACCATATCAAAAGACTCGATGCTGATATTAGTAAATCCCATCAACAAAGCACTGCCTTAAATTCAAACAGAATCACTTCACTTTCTCATTCTCTCAAACGGTCTCCCCTAATCAATTTATCATTGAAGTAGAAGTAGCTGCTTTGTGGGTATTTAATTTTACTATTGAAACTTTAGCCTTCATTAGTAGAGATCATAAAGAAGCTAGGGTAGTTTGGAAGACGATGACGATCTATACTAGAGAACTCCTATCTATCAATCCATTCGGTCCTACAGCATGCTAGTCATGACGGATGGAAAAAAGTGTTACATGTCACAGATTGCCAACTAGCTAACAATCTCCTCAACTCAATCAAGAGTCCTCATATCTCACAAATTTCATAATATGATTGCAGGGAGTGCTGAAAGCATGTTTCCAAGAGAGTCATATTCTGTTCGAGGATAGAAGTAATAAAGCAGCCGATAAGTCAACTAAGGCCCTGTTATTTACGACTAAAACCATCACAACTGTAGTGTGCTGAACTTAACTTAACTTAACTAATAAGACCTGACTTGTCCTGAAGTGAAGAGAACAAATGAGCAGCACTTAACTTAATGTAACTTATAGGACCTGACATGAGCTGAGCTGAAGTGAAGTGATTGCAATTAACTCCGAAAGAACAAGGTCTAAACATTTCGGGTGCAATAGCTGATTGGGAGTTTTGTGGCCTTCATAGTTCATAGGCCATCAGAATGGATCGCCCAAACATTAATAAGGGCTCCTCACAAAATGTTTCTTTCATTAGCACGAGCTTGCAAAGTGCTATTGGGTTGGTTTTGTTTATGTTTTTAATGTTGCAAAGGCTTTTGCCAAAACTCTATGTAGCTGTTTATTACACCACCTATTTCACTCAAATAACCCCATTTACTAATTTTATGCGGGGAATTTTTAAAAAAAATGGGGCTAATTGAGTTAAATGGAAGGAGTAGTTTAAATGTTCCTGATTACAAAAGAAAAAACGAGTTGACCTTGACCACCTGTATATCTATAGCGAGGGATCCTTGTCATCTATCCCTCCAATTCATTGGAAAAGCATTGTTTTCATTATTTTGGCTAGTTCACTTGAATTCCCCATTTCCTTAAATGGCAAAAGAAAACCAAGTAAATGACCAACATACTCCTCAGGCCCTCATCCTTTTACTTCCTAACTTCAGCTCCCCCCAACTTCGCCCCACAATAGATCCACAGCACAAGCCCCACACTATAACCCCCCATCAGACCACCACAGTAGACCACCGGACCACCATACCCCACCACCTCACTCGGCTTCACAACCACCACTTCCACATCTACCACCATCGTCATCCACCACCTACCACCTTCTTGCCACCAAGACGTCAAAATTGACCCCTGCCACGTGCCGCACATCTGAGGCGACCAGCTGCAGTAGCCCCAAAATCTCTGATCACTCCTCACCGTCGCTCCCTCTTTGGATACCACCATATTCGAGCACACATCAAGGGTGACGGAGAAGTTTGTGGTGGTGCAGACTCATTTGGGTTGTCGTGGTGCTCAAGGGGAAGGGACGGTGGTAGTTCTGGTCATGTGCAAGGGTGAATTGAGAGAAGGTGAGCATGACGTGGTTGTTAGGCAATAGGGGGTGGTCAGCGGTAGGTGCGGGGTTGGATGGTGAGGAGAGCTTGGGGTGGTTGGGTGGGTGATTGATGGGTTTTTTGAAAGAAGGGCATTTCAGTAAACAACCTCTATTTTAGCACTTTTCTTAATGTTTGGTCCATTTAGACATGGTGCTTTTCCAGTGAATGGAAGGGAGTAAATGTCTACTTCAACTTCAATTCTTCCAAAAAGAAAAGTATTTAAGTTTTAAACATGAACTAACATAGTGTTTATCAGTGATGCCATAACCAACAAGTCTTGGCTAAGATGGACCTAACTAACTCCAAAGATGAGCGGGGGACGAAAAGAAAAGTGTTTAAAGTTTTAAACATGAACTACCGTAGTGTTTATCAGCACTAACTCCAAAGAAAGAAAGAAGGAGGATGAGGAGGAGGAGGAGGAGGAGGAGGAGGAGGAGAAGGAAGAAGCAGACATTGTAAGAAGACACAAGTTTTGTTATCAATACATTGTAGATGTTTCCTCTCAGATCTGCAATCTCCAACTTCTTCACCCATTCTACTCAGCTTGTTCAGCAAGTATGTAAGTATAATTTAATAGGATATAAATATAATAGTTGGGGCCTCAACCATTACCTTAAGGTTTTGGTTGAGATGGTTCATCTAACATTATTATCCCATTAAAACTTTAGCAAGGCAACAGATAAATGTCCAAACCTAACCCGCAAATTCATATAAAGCAGAAAGTTGGAGAAATTTGCAAGGATTGAGGGATTTGTGAGGTTCATGAGAAAATAAGCAGAAGCCAATCATGTATAACGTTTTTTTTCCTGGAAACATCAACACATGAGCGATCTTTCAAATATCAAGTAGTTTCTATGAGTCATGACTCTTATGTACAGTAATGCATATGAACTTAATCTAGTAAAGTTAAGCACGTTAAAGTATTAATAAATCAGCGGAATAAAAGGACATGACAGTTTTGTTTTTCCTTTTCACGACACACAAGAAAGAACACATGTTACTTTGCTACGAGTCAACGACCATCAAATGATAAATATATGCCAATGTTTCTAATCCAGATAGCCACTGATAACAAAATCGATTAAATAAACCTATGAACTACTCGAACAATGCATGAAATATCTTGGATACAAATATATACCAAAAAAATTATGAAAATGTCCTCAACATAAAGCAGTATACTTGAAGCAGAAGGAAACATACAGATGAGAAACATTCAACTTCGATGCGTCAGTTCCTCGAGTCTGTAGAGCTGCTTTCAGCACTCTGGAGAATTCCAATGGATTATCAACTTTCTCAGACGTGAGTTCTATAAATGAGCCTGGTAACCCCATGCGTACTTTGGAAGAACTCTTTTCGGATGCCACAATCAAGTCCTTAATCTAAGCGAGGAAGATTAAATACCATTCTAGTGGATAGAAGAATAAGACAGCTGTGACCACATGAAAAAAGAATTGTCACAAACCTGATCATTGTAAAGCTCAAAAATCGTAACAGAGAAACTAAATCGTGAAGTACTGGTGCTCTCCAAGTTGGACAAATCAAACAGCTCCTCAAAACAACGAGCATATAACCCACGATCATGGCTAGATCCTTCCTGCGGAGATTGGAAGAGTTTAAGCACATGCCACCAGTTGACGGCATGACAAAAGAAAATAGTAGAGACCAGCAGGGTGGCTGTTGAAAATAACAACTAATTACTTGCGTCTCGTGCAACAACAGTTATAGAAGTCCTTGACTACTCGACTCCCAAGTCCACCAAGTCGAGTATGTTACAGAGATTCCTGATAAATTAACTTGGTAGACAATCGTGGATGCGCAACTTCAAGTAGGCATTCTATGTCAGTGAGTCAGTCAAAAGCTGCATTATTATTTTTATTTTTGTTCTCCAGAATTAGAAAAATGAGGAGCATACTTTAATAAAATACAGTACGGCCAAAAAAAGGTTATCTTGATATGTATACAGTGCTAATAGTACCAAATTCACACTTCACTCAGCCATATGTTCATTGTAGAAAAAGCAAAGTCTATGGTGACTTGGTAAGTGGACTTGGCATATTTAAAAACACCTTAATAAATTGAAAATGCCGCACATTGATATGTACTCAACTATGCATGCTCAAATCCAGAGATATACAAAGAACATGAAATATACCATAGTGTAACTTTTCCCAGAATTAGTTTGCCCATAAGCAAATACAGACACGTTGTAACCATCTAACGCAGATTGTACAAATGGTTGAACATCAGCAAAGACTTCAGCTGCACCAAAAAAATAAGACTTACAGATTTAGTATAACAAGCCTCTTCTGAAAGATACATATAAACAAACAATGTGCTTAATGCTTACTTTGTCCAACATGGGGTGCATAAACCCTGTCAAACTCAAAATCCTTCTTAGGGTTGGTCAATGTCTCATCACCAGTGTTAACACGGATGGTATATTCATCAGGAAATTCGACAATCGATGGGCCTTCATTTTCAAATAACGGCCTTGTCCGACAAAATACCTTCACATTTCCTGCAAGTTGCAGCTAGTAGACAATAAATCAACTGGGAATAACTCAGAGATAGCGAGCATATATTGCTTGAAATATATACAACGAGATCAAAAACAACATGACATTAAAAGCAGATGTCAGATTCAGCAGGTAAATACATAAGAGAGTTTTGTAAAGGAAGAAGACAATGCCCGCACTGGAAAACACAGAAAGAAGTACCTTTGGCTGTCAATAAATCATTGAACAACCTTTTCTTCTCGCTAATAAGAGGACAAATTCTTGCCTCTGTTTCGATAGCAGCCTGATCTGAAACAATGAATGACGGAAAAGTCCAGAATTTTCTATAAGCATGATTTCCAACATAAAAAAGAACTAGACTTACAGCACTATGCGTTGCTAATGAATTCACCCTAAAAAAAAAATCTACTGATTTGCAGAGCATAATGTGCCAATTTAGGGTATGGGATATGGAAGATAAGCTAACCCAGTCAATTCATTGCTATATGTTTACTTCCACTCAAACTGAGACTTCAATTATTTCTTATCAAAGCACTCCTTTCTAAAAGTAATGGAGGGGTGTTTATAATTACCTAATGGTAGACAAAGTACTTTTGACATCTCACAGAGAGCAACTTCTTTTGGACGCGAAATACTAACAGATCATTTTCTGATGAAAAGGTTATCATCAGCATATGCATGTGCTACGTACCATTATTTAACATGAGTCATAAAGACAGTGTAATACAGAAGCTAAAAATCAGTAGATATAATGACTGGTGACAAAACTTTACTTTCCCTCTCCCGAACACAAGAGTAAAAGCATTACTCACCCATTTTGCGCGTTTTATCAGCTAGGGCTCCTAGATAGCGTGTCAAGCGATCAAGCTTAGCATTAGAGTACTCTTGGAGATCACTAGCCTCTTGCCTGAGCACTGCATGCTCTTCCCTGGCAAGCTGGACACATTTCCAGGTTCAATGATACACCAAAGAACAAATAGATGAACTAAATAGCTTTATTTTATAGTGTGTCATCAAGAAGAGATTGAATGAGCATAAAGTAAGATATCAAATCAGCACTAAAGCATTCACATAATGAGTAGTCTAGTTGGATCACAGATGTCAAGCTCATTATCTAAGGTCACTCAGGTAACACCAATCTGTAATTTTTGGAGAGTTTTCCACCTCAAATCTTCAAGTTCTACTATGCAGCTCTCAAAGTTGGAATAAAGATGGAGGCAATTCCTGATTTCAGTATGATATGTGACGTACCACTAACAAGGAACCTTTGATAAAATCATGTACGACAAAGGTGACACACTCTGAACCAAAAGAGCAAACAGCTATGTTCAAAATACATTGATCGCCCTCCATTTTAATTTGTCTGAAAATGATTAATCACCTGCTATGCTTAGCATGCTAAAATGATATATTCTCAATTACAATAAGAATATAAGAAGTGTTCAACTGTGAAGGTGGCAATCTAAAAAGTTGAGGCGCTAAGGCCCTGTTCTTTCGGACTTCAATTTTCTGAACTGAACTGAACTTATAGGATCTAAACTGAACTGAAGTTATAAGATTCGAACTGAACTTATAAGATTTGATGCTTAACTTATTAATTATCATCATTTAAATATACCATAACTCATCCATTAAACAATTCAATTAAACTTAGCCCAATTCTCAGCCCACCTACACCGTCTCTATCCTCACCCATTCATCACCTTCAACTTTGAACAGTTACACCACCATCCAACCCTTTTAGCTTCAACCCACCATGGCACCACTACCATTACCCTCTAACTCCAGCCCATCTCCCACCACATTTTCGACAACACAGCGCACCACCTTGTAAGATCCCAAACCACCTTGCACTCATCTGACACCACCTTGTACCATTTCGTCCCACCATCATGCACCAACTCCTAGCACCACCTCACATCACCGCAAACCATCTCGCACACTCACCCACTGCACCACTTGGCGTCCACCTTGTCGCTTCACCTCATTGCATCACCATCCCACCACCTTGTTGCATCATCCAACAGTTACATTTCGATATTTGATTTTCGAGTAGATTTGAGACTCAAAATTTGTGGGCTAAAAAATCTAGATCTACACAGATGTAAAGAGAATCATGTGAAAACAATTCACCAATGATATTGTCGGTGGAAAGAGATTGGGTAACCAAACTTGAGAACAATAACAACGGTGGCAGGGAAGGGGGTGGATGGGTAAGAAGAGTAATCATCGTATACTAATATAATACTGAACTAAATTGATTTAACTTAACAAGTTGCTTAACAGGCTCCCCTTAAAATAACCTAATATAAGTTAACTTAAAGTTTCTGAACTGAACTTACACGAATTGAATTGAACGTGTAGGATTTGAATTAAACTTAAACGGAGTGACTTTAAGTCCAAAAGAAGAGGGCCTACTTACATTGTTGTGTATAAATTAAAACCAGCTCGAACAATATTTGACATTGAACATTTCTACTCGTTTGTTGTGTACAAATTTTACTTCCGGAATCAGCTCAACATATAATGAGTAGTCTAATTGGATTACATATGTCAAGCACATTATCTAAGGTCACTCCGGAATATCAGCACTATACAGGGGAGAAAAAAAATAGGAGAGTTCCCCTAACAAAGCTTCATGTTCTACTATTCAGCTCTCCAAAGTTGGAACAAAAATGGGGAAATTCCTGATTTAGCATGATATGTGGTGTATCACTGGGAAGGAAACTTTGCTAAACAAATGTACAGCCAAGGTGTCACATTCCCAACCAAAAAACAAATAGAGCCCTCCTGACTGTTGCTGGAATTACTAAATACTCTCTGTTCAAAATAAGTTGATCGACTTCTATGCTTAGTATCCTAAAATGATCATATTCTCAATTAGAATACAAAAATAAGGAGTGTTCAAATGGGAGGGTAACAGTCTATAGATTATAGATATGTCATTAAGAGTACTAGCTACCCCTGATACGCTCATATATGAGCTCAATCAAAAGTGATCAAATTTTTTTAGGATGCAGGGAGTTGCTCTTGCATGTCTGACGGTGGCAACTCACATAACTCAACATAAGCTTGCTTTGTTAGAGCTTTCTATCGTGGTGGGGAAAGAAAGAGAATGGCAACAGGATGCGAAGATGTCCCTATCACTAATGATACCTTTTGTGATATATGTGTTTTTGCATCACTCGTGCTTTGGTAGTGGAAGTTCCATGTTAAGGTTGAGGCGACACCACTGCAACCATATCTAGCCGGTCAAATCCCTCCTACGGTGTCATTACAGTTAATCTATATCAACAAATGATGCGCAACAACGATAAAAGTCACATATTTGCGACATCATTAGATTGCGGTCTAAAAATCTCGCCACATTTTACTCATATTCATATCCTCATTCAAACTACAATCAAAACTAATTCACTATAATCGACATTGAACATTTCTACTCGTTTGCTATTCCAAATTCTACTTCCCTTACTGCGAAATAGCAGTCCGATACCGCATTTCCACAAATAATATCGCAAACAAAAAGCGGAATCACTTGTTTAACATTGCTGTATATAAATATCACAAAACAAACTAATCAAACACTATAAACTAACAAAAAAGCGCAAACCTTGAGCTTATCACTGATTTTCTGTAGCTTAGAACACACAGAATGCTGCTTAGAGAGCTCAATTGGAGGCGAAACTAACGGAGGCGACGAAATCGAATACCTCCTCCCTAACGGCTGCGGCAAGGACGACGATGACAACGGCGTCGTTTTCTTCGGTTCAAATCCTTTAACATCCCAACTCCAAGGCTTACTCTTCTGGTCCGCCATTAAATCCAACCCTAGAATTCGGAGCTCCGATTACACACTCTCTCTCTTCACTGGTTGTTGAGCTGGCTGGTGAAATGAAACTACTTTTTGTTTTTTAATTAATTTTTTAATTTAATTAATTTGAAATTTAAAGTGAGGAGAGGTGGGAAATGAAAAGGAAAAGGGAAAAGGAGGAAACGGTGTCGTATAGGAGTAACGTGGAAGGATTAAGAATCACGGAATGTATATGCGCTGATTATAAGTTTACGCTTCGTTATCAGGGATCAGAAACGGAGGGAGAAGAAAAAGAGGGGATTGGTTGGATAAGAAGACAGTGACGTTATTATCAGACAAATGACAATTGCACATTTGCACGTGATTAACTCTTTAGGCTTAGCTGCCCAGTGCCGACTACCGTGGTTTGTTGGAAGTTGGACTCGTTTTATAGGTTTCGTTCTGCGAGTGTTAGATTTAGGGAGGTCTAACTTATATTTTGATGGGACTTTGCTTAGAGAGAAAGGTTCAATTATTATACTTTACTTTATTTCATCTCTTCACAAATTAACTCTCAGACTCTTTTATTTTCATCTGAAAATAACTGAATTTAATTTAATGGAGCCGAACTAAACTGAACTTAATAGAGGTGAACTAAATTGAATTAAACCATAAGAAGATAATGAATATTAGTGTACGTAATTTATTTTCGTAGTATAATTTTTAGTCATTGTAGTACTTTTTACGCAATACTTTCCATTTACTTACCCTTAAACTCGAGAAATAACAAATCTAATTCTCTCAAATTCTAACCTAACAACCTCTTAAATTTATCTATAATTACATCTAATTTCTGTGATTGTAAACCATAATTTAATTGGATATAAGTATTTAATTCTAAAATACCATCAACGGATCAAATCAATTTGTCATACTTTGTTGCACTGTACAACTTTTGTATGTTCTCCTTTTTGTTTGTTCTGGTTATTCTCAATGTAGTACACAATTACACATGTGCAATGATACTTATGGGTTTGTGTATATATTTAATAAGTTATTGTTCAATGGTTATTAGTTTTTTGGTAGTCGTAAGATGACGTTGGTGGAGCACAGTAGAGGTTGTAATACCTCAGGTTTTTGGCTGTTGAATACTCCATCAAGTAGAACCTACTCTACCGAGTAAGGTTATGTTCAGTGTTCTGGCAGTGTGCTGGTTCTTAGGTACTCGACCGAGTTGGGGGAACTCGATCAAGTAGGAGGTACTCGATCGAGTACGTTAGTTACTCGATCGAGTACGTTAGTTACTCGATCGAGTATCTGCGTGTTACGGGTTTTACCCGGTTTGATTTTAAGTAAAAGGGGAGAAGTTATTTTATTTAATCAACGCATCTTTACATCAGTTTTACTTTTACTTTACAACTCTTTACATCGTTCAAACAAAACAAGATCTACTCTCCCTTTTTACTCTCAAATCACGACGTTCGTTCGTCGTATTTTGGGCTTTTGATATCATTGCGTTCGTCTTGTCGTGGGTAAAACTCTTATACCAATTTTATGTTAATTATGTAATGTCAGTTAAACCTTAATTGGGTAGATTGGAGGTTTTGGGGAGTAATTGTTGTATTGTTTGTGATTTGGATGTTTAATTGTATAGGAGGTGATTTCGTAGAGGAAAGATTATGAGATTGCTTGCGCTAGCTTCGTGACATCCATTCCAGGTAGGGTTCTTCTACTCGGTTACTGTATAATTGGTTGTGATGATGTGATAATATGAGTATGTTTATGTTTATAATGGTATTTGTTTTGATGGCATGTTTATTAATGTTATGGATGGATGATATGATTGTATGTGGTTCGCGAGGTGCGCTCTCGGCTGAGTAGAGTCATCTTCGGGAATGGCTTCACGCTCTTGTTCGCCCCTTGTGGTTCCCGTCACAAGGTGGATGTGCACATTAAGGATCAATGGGTTTTGCGCTATATGGTTTTGAGCGGGGCTTAGGTGGCAAGGCTGCGGTCCCCACTGGCAGAGTGGATTATCTGTTGCGACGGGTAATCTGGCAGGACTACACTTGCGTAGTCAGGTGTTTGGAGAAATTGTGGATTTGGAAGTATGTGGCAATGCGTTGTGTTATATTGTGTATCTTGTTATGCAGTAACTGACCCCATTTTATGTGTTTTGAAAATTGTGGTGATCCATTGGGGAATGGTGAGCAGTTGATTAGCAGGTATTGCCTTGGATAGCTCGCAGGTTGCTTGGGATGGAGTCACCACCRAGTTTTGTAGCTAGTCTTCCGCTGTGTCTTGAGATAGTGTTGTTTCAGTACTTCTAGCGTTTTGGTTTTGAGACAGTTGTACCTCGCTTTGAAGAATTTTGGTTTGGTTTGTATCACATTAAACTTTAACTATTTAATTATGTTTCGTGATGGTCTACTTTGATATACTATACCTCGGGAAACCGAGATGGTAGCGTCTCTGTATGCTAGGGTGGTCTTGGTAAGGCACCTCGGTATATGAGGGTGTTACAAAGTGGTATCGGAGCGACGATCTTGGAACCTGTAACTAATGAACCTAATGAATATAGGGAGTCAAAATAAAATGAACCCGGGTAGGAGTTATTAGGAGCTAATGCAAAGACTTGGGAGACATCCTAAAGTCGCGAACTTGCCCTTATAACTTTGAACTGGTCACTATGGGTGTGTCATGGGATCGCTACCTGTTTTGTTCTTGTCTTTGAAGTGTATGTATGTTGGATGAAATATGTGAAGTATGATGCGAATGTATATTCGGTGGTGATAATGTTGTGGCTTGATTGGTATTAGTGACATACGAATAAAGGTGTTGTGTTGTATAATGTGTTTACATGATGTTTAAATAGTATTTCGTATGATTTGTTGTATTAAGCATGCGGGTAGAGTAATCTCAAGCATGACTCGATCTAGTAGGGGGAACTCGATCGAGTAGGTGGGACTCGACCGAGTAGAGCCAACTCGATCGAGTGGGTATTTGGTGATATTTGGGCAGAATCACTGTTT
>VHZZ01000289.1:122109-133038 GCA_009801015.1 Silene noctiflora
TACATTTATTTTAATAACTTATATCAATGACAATTTACCTGGGGTGTAAGTCACTGTGAAATTCCTTCCCCTTTCAGAATCTTTTACGGTTGTCAGTTTTATTTCACCTCGCTCCTCGAATCCTCCAATTCTACAAGTATCAGTCGAGTACCTGACCTCCGCTTGAAAAGTGTAGAATGCTGAATAGGTGTAAACTTTTGCTCCATGTTTCTCCATACACACGTGCGTCGATATTTTTGGGGACGAATGTCTGTCATCGTTGTCAAGCTTCTTCTGTGTATGTCTTTGGTGGTCCATAACGCTCTGAAAGCGCATCCATAATTCAACCAAAGTGCCTGTTTTGTGATCAAATCTCTTAAAAAAACTATTCTCGCTTTCTGATCTCTGCGTTGTACGCATAACAGACCCCATCCTCAGATCCCTGCAATGTGTCATCACCCATTGTCCCCTTATAGCGAATGCTTCTGCAAACCAATCATTGTCACCAATACCATACTTTCCAACTATTTCTGCCTAGTGCTCATTTAATTCTGCTGCCTCGAGATCTTCGTCCCATATAATGTCGTTCAATTGGCTTATAAATGCAGGATAATCACACCTGGTCACCCCAAACTTATTCGGGACTTTGTTCATTATATGCCACATACAAAATCGGTGGCGAGCTGTATTGAATACAAAAGGGACAAATTTTATTATTCACGGATCTTGATCAATGATAATATACTCTGGCTCCTTTCCACCCATGGCAATCAGAAAACGGCTGAAAACCCAATTAAATGATTCATAGTCTTCCTTTACAACAAGCGCCCCACAAAATGTGACTGATCGTTTATGGTTATGTACACCTTTGAATGGTGTGAAAACCATCGAATACTTGTTGGTGGAGTAAGTTGGATCGAATGACACTGCATCGCCAAACACTGAGTAGTTCTTTCTGGTAGTACTGTTAGCCCATACAACCCTTCTTAGGCTACCATCTTCGTCAACATCATAGTCAAAATAGAACCCTCCCCTGTTTGCAGCCATTTCCTTAAAATTATCCGCAAATAACTGTCCATCACGTTCATGAATGAAGCATTTAACGTCTCTATGGAAATTCTTAAAATCATTCAGGCTAGCTCAAATGTTCTGAAATCCATCTACTTGTTCCTTGCACATGTTGTACGTCCTTCTAGGAAGCAATAAAAAAAATGTCAGAAATATTAAAAATCGACAGCCAAAGAAGAGGTTTTTTTCAGGCAACGAGAGAGTCTCTAAGTTTTGTAAAACACTAAATAAAAATAATATATATCTTAAAAAAAGATATTAATATACAATAAAAACTAATGTTTTTTTTAAACAAATATTTAAAATATATCTCTTCTTCTTGGGATAAAGTTTTACTAATAAATTATTTTTTAACAAGAATTGAGAAGTTAACAACGTTTCAATTTCCTCTATTTAAAAACACCTAGGACTTTTGTATTATTTAAACCCTACGTACAAACTCGGAAAACAAATTCTATATATATACACACTTAACAATATATTTCAAATTGTAAATTAACAGTGCATCCATACTCTATTTTTGTTTTGTCTTTAGTATGAGTTAGTTTCCAATGTTGCTCTATTATACACTATTATTATTTCTCAATTTTAGTTAAAATAATTTTTTGTAATGATTATTTTCCATGTTTTCAGGTATTTTGCTGGAAGATAACATATTTCGTTTATTATACGTCATTGCATCAAATGGAGTATATAAAGCTTCATGCCATTAAAAATTTGATGTTACGATGTGATATGTGACCATTCTTATAATGGTCTACGATTTTTTTATTTATTATTGTTTGGTATTTTATCACACAAGCTATATATGGAATTAATTGTATATTTTTTCTTTCCACATGTTTGTTGATATCTATGGTGGGAAATAAACTAAGGTAAATTCTCAAGTATTTCAATACAAATTTTGCTTCCGAGATCCAATCTTGAGAACTTTCAAACTAACAGACACAAATGAAATTCTCATTGAAGACTGATATTTTTATTAAGCATAAAACGGATCAAGTGTTTAACATAAAACAAAAAAGAAAATGCTAGAAAAGATCAACAAATTTGTCTTATATGTACATGTCAGATGATACTTTGACTCATTTTAAGGGAGACTAACCGCTTCACATAAACCATTATAAAATAAGGTTATAAGTTTTTATTTCTTTTACTTTTCTTAATTCTAATGTAGGGTGAACCAAGGGTTTTTATTTGAGATTGACAGGTGACTATACTTGGTCACTTCAGATTTGGACTTTAACAAATAATCATGATTATACGACGGATTATATTGTAATTACTTGGACAATATACTATTTTAGTAATAAGAGTAATATGGGCTAATAGTGGAAGTTTATCAAGAACTCCACCATCATTAATTAATGGTAAGTTTTGATGTCTAATCTCTGTATACATGCAACTGATGCAAGTACTCATGCCTACAAGTAAATCTAGCAACCGGGTTCAATCGAGTGGGGCACGTGTCAGGTCATGTTCGATTATGTCATTTAGAATTTGTAAAAGTGCGAGTCGGGTTAGATGCGGGGTGATTTTCGGGTATGTATTGTGGAATTAAATTTCTCACAAAGTCCATTTTACTTAGTTTTAAACTCAATAATTACTTAACGATGAAAAAGTCACAATTTTTATATGTACGGACTAACATTTTTCACAAGCTCACTTATAAACAAAATACTATTTAGTTACCGTGCATCGCACGGGCATGAAATCTAGTAAGTAATAACTAAGCGAGGAAAAGAGACTCCTAAAATATCTTCACGAAGGATGGATTGAAGCTCTTCAGTAGGAGAATCGATATTAGTAGTGGCTGGAGTCGAATGGATTCCTATGTTTGCTAGACAATCCAAAACCGGGTTAGCCTTTTTGTAGATATGGTCAATATGAACACTTCTCATCTATCTAAAGCTATTAAATCCTTACATCTTTGAACTAGCGGATAGAGGTTATTGCTCAAGAGTTGCTCACTGCGAAAGAAATTCATATATTGACTATTGTTCATATGCACTAGAAGTCGGGGAATATAAACCGACCTCACATGCTCTAAGCCAACTAGTAACCCACATCTCGACTCTCATATAGACGTGCAAACTCCACTAGAGAACATGAAAGTGGGAATAAAATTACCCGATTCATCCCGAAGCATACCTCCACATCCGACAATCCCTGGATTTCCACGAAAATCCCCGTCCGTATTGAGCAAGACTCAACTATGAGGAGGGGGATGTTATCTAAATTCTAATATATCGTTCCACACGAGAAGTACCGGGTCTCGGGGATAAAAAGAGAGAAAGGGTCGAAGGCTTGCTTCGATATTTATATAGAATTATGTAATGGTTAAAACTCTGCACGAAGCTAAGCTAGTTGTACAATACGAGAGTCAATGTCCAGGTTATGTAAAATTGAAATAAGACCGATTGGAATCCCCCTAAACTGAACCCGTTTAAGCCCGTTGGCTCAAACATATTTCTTACTCCGTTGAATGAAATCTACAGACTACAGCCTCTCAGGAAAAGCAGAATTGACGGAGAATGTTGCAACTCAGCATCAATGGAGTTACAGCCATTTTCTCAGCTCACGATTTCAAAAGGGTTTCTAGTTACACAAATGTAGCAGCAGAAGCTTCAAAAATCCCTAATTCTATGGTGAATTGTTTGGTAAATTCACTTGGTTTTTCCAAAGAAGAAGCTTTTGTTACTTCTTCAAAGGTTAGTACTACCTTTAAATCAACTGAAAACCCTAATTCTGTTATTGATTTCTTCAAAATTAGTGGATTTTCCGAATCCCAGATTAAGCAATTAGTTTCAAGGGCACCCAAAGTCTTATCTTGTAAAGTTGATAATAACCTAAAACCAAAGTTTGAAGCTTTACATGGTTTGGGTTTTTCTATGTCGGATTTAGCTGATATTATTAGTTTATGTCCTGATGTTTGTTGGAGAAGTTTGAATGGTCATATTATTCCTACACTTGAGCTTTTGAAATCATTTTTTGGTGATGATAATGAGGTTTTGATTAATGCTTTGAAGAGATCGAGTTGGTTTCTCAGAGCGAATGTGAAAAAGGAACTTCCTGGTGTAGTTTCTTTGTTGCAATGTTATGGGCTATCTGATCATCAGATTAAATCACTTGCATTGTGGAAAACTAGGTTTTTGTCATACGGTACAAGGAGGTTGAAGCCTATCTTGATTAGGGTTGAAAACCTCGGGATTCCTCGTGGGTCACCGATGTTCTTTCATGGAATTTGTGCTTTGGGTTCTTTGACTGAAGCTAATTTTGATGCGAGGAAGGGAATATATAAGAGCTATGGATTTAGTGACGAGGATGTCTTGACATTAATTAGGAAAAATCCATGTGTCTTATTGGTCTCGGAATCTAAGTTGAGAAAGGGTTTGGACTTTTTCATGAAAGAGGCTGGGTACCTGCCTTCTGAGATAGCAGCTGTTCCTTCCATGCTGACCTATAGCTTGCAGAAGAGAGTAATCCCTAGATATAGAGTTTGGAAAGGTTTGAAGGAGAGGGGGATAGAAAAAGTGACTAACAAAAAGCTCAAGAATAATAATATCGCTTTTATTTATTGCCTGACTAAAAACGAGCCTAAATTTTTTGACAAGTTTGTCCAACCATTCAAAGATGAGTGTCCTGATCTTTATAGTGATTACGTCAAAGTAGCACGTCCTGATCTTTATAGTGATTACGTCAAAGTAGCACGTCCTGTTTGAAGATTGTCAAGTAGATCATTGTTTCAGTGCGTGTTTGTCTTACAATTGAATGCACCATTATGTATGGCGTTGATGGTGCTAGTTACAGTGATTCATGGAAATGAAGTCATATCTACTTTGTAAACATCTTCCGATGACTGACAATCATGGCTCAGGTATCAAGCTGGGTCCATTTCTTCTTCTGACCACTGTCCACTCATGATAGTCCCCTGCAAACTCAACCCAGAACTCTCTGAGAGGGGGAAAAAGAAGGCCAGTGTGGTAACCATTTTTGTTCAATTTTGTGGAATGGACTTCATGGTAAAATATTGTCTTTGCTTTCATTTGTTATTTTGATTTTGATTAGTTGTAATCCTTGTTACTTTGTTTTCTGCAGAGCTATCCAATATGTTAAATAAAGCACGACAAATGAAAGGATTACTATAACCAGATCGTGTAACAACTTCAGTCAAAATCGTTTAAGGAAAAGTGTATACTGTATATGACCGAAAATGATAGCATTACTTTGGGAAGTACACTATAATATCAGAAACATACACAGAATTTAAACCCGGTCTTTAAAATCCAGAAGCTAATAAAGATAGCGATACCGAAACCGTTTAAAAGACAACTAGCTAGTGTAAGCGCGTAGCTATCGGAAACCAGAACGCTTGCTCTTTAAGTAGACCCCAAGGCGATGAATAGTTCTCATGCGCTAGATCTTGCTGAGATAAACATTGGTCAACACGGTCTTAGTTTCCATGGATGACTTCAACATTGCTAATCCCTGCAAAAACAGCAACAAAACAATGCGTAAATTCCCTCTTGCATCCGGTGAAGATAACCCAAATTAGAAGAATGCGTCACAATTTTCGATGAGAAGTAGATCAATATTTGAAGACAATGGCTTTGTTTATAAGATCGTTTTATGGAAGAAATAAGAAGTTTCATGTATGATGATGTATGTTTAAATATGACATTGGAAAAAGGTTGTATGAAACGACAACTATTGTTATTGCCTTCATACTCGGATCCGTAAGATACTAAACTGAATAAAAGCCTAAGAAAGTTGAATGAATACCTCTTCCAGACCAACTTCAACATATTTCTCATCCGAAGTCATCAAATTCCTTGATCTTAGACCTGGTAAGCGCAATGGAGATGGGTTTGATCTCCAAGTTATCCATCACCATAAAAAGTCTGTTGACATATTCTGGAGACTTGTTCAGCGGCGCTACATAGTAATGTTTTAGCTTGACCATCTCTTGGCAGCAGCAAATGCTCCCTCGAACATCACTAATTGCTTTATGATTTTCATCCGCGCCCTTGAAGATAGCGCTCGGAACAACAACAGATGCTCGTGGAGCAAGTATAGAGTTCACGGATATATCTCGCTGTAAGCATTGAGGTTCCAGAGAGCGAATACTATCATGGAGATCACCAAGACAGCCTGCCATTTCCTTCTTGTTTTTTAGGACGCTTGTGACTGTTGCTAGAGGCAATGTCATTAGACTGACGATAAATCCACGAATTCCTTGCCTGCTTCCGCAAGCACTACTTTTTTTTTGCCTTCAAATCCACCATTATATTCACTTTTAGTTTCATCTTGTTACTAGTCCCTGCTATTTTGATCTGTCAGCTACTCTGAACAACAAATGAAACCTTGATATGAACTTATATACGCTGTGTTAATAAAAGTGCTCTATATAAAGATGGTAGTAATTTAATGTCACGGGTTTTTTTGTTGGTGGCGTACGCAGCTGAGTTGAGTTTCCTATGGTCGTTATTAATTCACTCGTAAGTTTTAGCAAATCCCCACGGAAAACAGAATGGAATTATAGATGCAACATCTAGTCCAGACGACTACTACAAGTCTATGTTGTACAATATTTAGTGAAAGAGTAATGCTCTATTGCTTGACGCTGTGCTACTTAATGGTACCAAAGAAAATAAGAAATATATGAAAATAATTATGTGTGAGTGGATTAAATTAAAGTACCAAGATTATAATATGGTACTCGAACTCCTAAAAGAGAAGAAAAGTTTCTGATTTCCCTTTCCTGTATGTCACTCACCTCTTCATTTTCTTTTGTGTACTCATTCATATTCAATTCCAAATTCCGAACTTCCAAACACGGACATAAACTTCACTGAAGTTGTTAAGTTGACACAAATGAAACAAACACAACTCTAGGATTATTAGACCCGACAAAAAGTACTACGCGACAAGCCTCCGTATACGTACATCAGTAAAATGTTGTAGCATTGACACTGACCTTCTTATCCTCCTCTCAGAGAGTTCTGGGTTGAGTCAGAGAGTTCTGGGTTGAGTGGACAGTCATCAGATGAAGAAATGACCCAGCTTGATGCTTGAGCCATGGTTGTCAGTCTTCGGAAGATGTTTACAAAGTAGATATGACTTCATTTCCATGAATCATTGTAATTAGCACCATCAACACCATACATAACGGTGCATTCAGTTGTAACACAAACACGCACTGAAACAATGATCTACCTGGCAATCTTCAAACAGGACGTGCTACTTGACGTAATCGCTATAAAGATCAGGACACTTAGCTTTGAATGGTTGGACAAACTTCTCAAAAAATTTAGGCTCCTTGATATTCAGGCAATGAACAAAAGCGAAATTATTAATCTTGAGCTTCTTGCAAGTCACTTTTTGTATCCCCCTCTCCTTCAGACCTTTCCAAACTCTATATCTCGGGATTACTCTCTTCTCCAAGCTGTAGGTCAGCACAGAAGGTACACTTACTATCACAGAAGGCAGGCACCCAGCCTCTTTCATGAAAAAGTCCAAACCGTTCCTCAACTTAGTATCCGAGACCAACAAGGCATATGGATTTTTCCTAGCTCATGTCAAGACATCCTCGTCATTAAATCCATAGCTCTTATAGATTCCCTTCCTCGCAACCAAATTAGCTTCACTCAAAGAACCCAAGCACAAATTCCATGAAAGAACATCCGTGACCCACGAGGAATCCCGAGGTTTTTGACCCTAATCAAGATAGGCTCCAACCACTTTGTACCGTAAGATAAATACCTAGTTTTCCACAACGCAAGTGATTTAATCTGATCATCAGATAGCCCATAGCTTTGCAACAAAGAAACTACATCAGGAAGTTCCTTTTTCACATTCTGTCCAAGAAACCAATTCGATTTCTTCAAAGCATTGATCAAAACCTCATTATTCACCAAAAAATGATTTCAAAACTTCAAGTGTAGGAATAATATGATCATTCAAACTTCTCCAACAAACATTAGGACATAGACTAATAACATGAGCTAAATCTGCCTTAGAAAAACCCAAACCATGTAAAGCTTCAAACTTTGGTTTTAGGTTATGATCAACATTACAAGATAAGAGACAGGGTGCCCTTGAAACCAATTGCTTAATCTGGGATTGGGAAAGTCCACTAATTTTGAAGAAATTAATAACAGAATTTCAGTAGATTTGAAGGTAGTACTAACCTTTGAAGAAGTAACAAAGGCTTCTTCTTTGGAAAAACCAATTGAATTTACCAAATAATTCACCATAGAATTAGGGATTTTTGAAGCTTCTGCTGCTACAGTTGTGTAATTTGAAACCCTTTTCAAATTGTGAGCTGAGAAAATGGTTTTAACTCCATTGATGCTGCGTTTCAACATTCTCTGTCAATTTTCTTTTCCTGAGCGACTGTAAATTTCATTCAACGGAGTAAGAAATAGAGTATGTTTGAGCCAACGGGCTTAAACGGGTTCAGTTTCGGTTTCGGGGGGTCGAATGGGTACCCATAAATGCACGGCCGAAAGATTTATATTCCGTCTTAAACTTATGAGTAACACAAAAGTAGAAAGCATAAGAAAAAATAAAAGATTTTTCTCGAATGTTAAAATAGAATGATATTTGACCAATTTTAAGGTTAAGAACGATACTTTTGTCGTAAGAAAAGTAAAATTATACTCCTTCCAGTATCATTCATCCGTAACATTCAATTTTTTGAGGTAAATTCTTCGTTAACTTTGACCGAGAAAAATTGAAAAAAAATATACGGAGGGCAAAATTTTATAAGATAGAATCATAGAAACTAACATACTAGATTTGTTATGACACACTCAAAAAAGATTTTTTTTTTTTCTAAGAAAATATCGTGTATAATTGAAAAAAAACATAATCCAACAAAATTAAAACTATACTTGGAAGCTAAAATTTTTTAAAAAACATGCCTAAATGAACTCCCACTCCGAGCCTTGCAATTCTTTGGTTTGATCAGATTAGGCTCGAGATTGGTTTGACCGAACCCGAGCTGAACTTTGACCGTCCTGATTCCAATAGCTCAACGAGTCACGTCAGATCATTTTGAACCCCAAATAAGACCCATATTTAAACATGTAACAAGAAACTAGTTTAGATCCCGCGTAATAAATGCGCAGTATTTATAGAGCTTTTATTTTTGTATTACTTAATCATGTTAAATTAACATCTCATTAATTTTATCATACTTCACGTTATTATATTTTGATATGGGAAAGAAAAAAAATTGAATTATAAAATTATTTAAGAAAACTGAGTAAAATTGAACTGTAAAATTATAGTGGTATCTCATTAATTGTTCATTTTTCTCGTTATTGTATGTTGTTTCAAGAAAATAAAAATTAAAACTGAAAATTAATCCAAGAGAATTGAGTAATGTGCTGAAATATATATATATTTTTTTTAAAAAGTATTTTTTATACCACGAGGTAATGATTCCATTTTATAAAGGGTGGTGCTCATTAATGGACGAATTTTACTTTTTCATGGACGTAAATGTCTTTTTTGCCCCTCATATTTATTTCAATGACCTCATCTTATTTTCATTCCAATTCAATTTGTTTCAATTTTCTCCCTCTAACTCCTGTCACCCCCACCCGTCAGTCACCATCCACCACCGTCAACGTCGCCCACCTACACCGGCTAGTTTTGACGACCTCCTCAAACCGGACATCAGACGATCTCATCAGATGATCTCGTCCGTCTAAAAAAATAGTTAAAATTACAATAACAAAAGCAAAAACAAGGAAAAAAGTACAAAACATTTAAAAAAAAAAGAAAATCAAGCATGTGTTTCACACAAAATTCTATGCACCGTAAGAAGAATCGACATAGAGAAATAATTACAAGAAATTATACACCGAAGAAATAATAAGCGAGATTTGTGCTCTTTATGTCCATTGTTGGTGTTCGATATAATGAAACTCTAAAACTAACGAATGACTCCATTCAAATCACGCCCCAACGTCGTCGTCTCACCTCAACACCGGTGACGGTTTAATCAAACCCTAATTTAATTCGTGTAAATTAATTCCTTAATTTGATATAATATAATTAATAAAATCAAGAATTAGAATTATTACTTGATCGATGCGAAAATTAGCATCCGTAATTGTAATACATCGGATTTGTGACCTTAGGCTACTCGGCCGAGTGGGGGCTACTCGACCGAGTAGCTAGTTGGGTTAATATGTCAGCTTCTGTTTGTTGAGGACTCGAGTGAGTGTGACAGCACTCGGTCGAGTGAGGCGTACTTAATCGAGTGTCCTGCACTCGGTCGAGTGTGTACGATGAGGTTGACCCTCCAAAAGAGGTCTTGCCGGAGTCATTAGAAATTTTAGAACCCCTTTTCGTAGCGGATATTGTCAGTGCATTCGAGGTTGAAAAAGGTGTAACACCCGCAATTTCCCCATATCGTATTTTAAGCTATTTTTATATTTTAATTAAGTTAAACATAATTTAAAACATATTTTGAATAAAAGTGTGTATTTTTAACATAAAGTATATAATTATAATATTAGCGTTCGTCTTAAGTGTATAGTAGCCTTGAGACGTAAATCGTAGTAACTCCGACTCAAATTGAGTTAGTTTGGGCCAATCTTTCTTATTGGGCTCATTTTCTACCAAAACCACCATAAAACCCTCATAAATTCATCTTCTCCACTTCATTTCTCAGAATACTCCCTTAACCAAAAACACCATTGTTACATATCTCAACACCAATATTCAAATCTTTATATTTTTTTCGTTACTCAACCAAATCTCTTGATTTTCACGCCAAATTCATCCTCTCTTCGTTCTCCTTCTACTTAAGTAAGAAAGTTAGCACTTTTCTTGGTAAATCCTTGAACTTGTCTTTCTAGGGTTTGC
>VHZZ01000289.1:194152-212526 GCA_009801015.1 Silene noctiflora
TAGAATCGTCTAGTATTGCATTGCTCCTTGTGGATTCGACACCTAAAGTGATACAAAAACACCGTGCACTTGCGGTATTAAACTTTTTCACATCACATGCCTTGTTTGGGTACGAGTCGGGATTGGATTGTTTACATTTCGCCTCGTGTTTTATATTACATAACTTATTGTTTATCATTTGTTTATATTGTATTCAAGTAACTTGTAATTAAGTTGTTCATCCTTTATTTATGTTTCAAATGTATGAAATGACGTGAATTACTTCATATTCGAGTTATGAAATGTCAAGATCTATGGCAGGTTTATAAAGTTAGGGTTTGCGAAATTGGGCATTCTAGATTAAGACGGAACTGTTAGTATGACCACCAACAACGGGACCTCTAAAGACCCAAGAAGTATCTCTCTTCGGCTTCGACCTCTTTGTGCTTGAGGAAGTCTCCTTATTACTTGAATAACGGCCTCTACGATCTTGTGCCAACTTCTAAGTCAATAGACTTTGGGAAGACGGGTTCCCTATAACTCGATACTCACCTACATCCTCGTCCTCCGACCCCTCTTCCAACGGCTCCTTCTCCTCTCCAACATGTCGGTCGTCGGAGACTACCGGCTAACTCCCGTGACCTCACCACTATCTACGTGACCAGGAGTAGGCATTATAACCATGTCAGATGACTCTCTAAGTGGCGGTGGCGATTGTTGCGACTGCAAACAAAGCAAACGACAATTGGAAGACGTGACGATCCGGCCGATGGTACGGTTGAGGGTTGACCGTTTAGGTAACGACGGTGGGGGTAACATAATGTTCTTCCCTCTATATTTCGATCTTCCATCTGCATTAAACAAATAAAAAAATGATACAAAATACCCGTTATCGACTAAAATTTTTTAAAAAAAAAAAAAAAACAAAAAAAAAGCAATAAACACGGTTAAAAAAAAGAACAAACCATGGACGAAAAGTTGAAATTCAACAATCATCCATGGTACAAAAGTTGACATTCAACGATGGCCATGGCCAAAAGTTGAATATCAACGTTTGACCATTGATAAGGGTTTAGTCGTATGACCTATATCAAAAAAAATCCTAACTCGGTACTAACTAATAGCTAGTGGTAAAAAAGGGTCGAGTCCACAGGGAGGCAGTAGTAATTGCTTGTTATTATAATAATTTGTCCTAAAGTAACCGTTTGCTTGAAGATTTGATTGTGATTACTACAACTAATTCCAATAAAGTAAATAAGACGAATTCAATAATATTAAAGAGTTCAGGGATCAAGTTTACGAGGTGGTTATCTGGGGGTGTGATTTAATTCACTAACTGAGCAGTTATGTTGTTTAACGTCATATGATTGGTCAATCCTAATATGCCCTTAGATCTAAACTTAACATGCGGTCGCTATCATTAAGTCAGTCTATTCAATTGTCCCAGCCTATAGTGGTCTTAACCTAGTCGGTGAAAATCCAAGTTTGAAAGACTAATTAACTAATCTTGGTCAGTAATTAATTAACTAGATTGAAGACAACAATTGAATAACAACCAAAAGCAATTTAACAAACAATTCATTAAGATAGACCCCCTTCTAACAACCTAGATCCCCTTTTACCCTAGATTATAAAATTAGCTACTCATACTAATAACAACAATAACAAATAGATGAAAGGAAAACATGATTAAAAACATAGTAAGACAATTAAAAGAGTAATTGAATAAAATAGAACTTTGGATTAACAATAACTAAAGAAAGATTAGTAATACCGTAATGAGAGAGCGCTTAGATCTTAAACAATCTTGATCAAACTAAAACTAAGGGTTTCTAGGAGTTTTTAGAGCAAAATAAGACGCAGCCTAATAATAAAGCACGAGTTTCCTATTTATATTACAAATAAACCGACTTAAGGAAAGTTCCGGAAAAGTCTTCAGCGAAGTGGATCCTCGACCGAGTTAAGCATACTCAATCGAGGACGGCATACTCGGTCGAGGTCATCACTACTCGATCGAGGAATTTGTTTCAGCCACATCGTTTCGTGATTTCTTCTCTTCTTTCCATCTTTCCTCCTTGATTTCCGTGCTATCTTCTTCGTACTCCGTCTTGCCGACTCCGCGGTGCTCCACTTTACTTATTTGCTCCACAAATGCACTCATCCTGCATTAAAACACCAAATGACGAAAGTATCGACATTTTAACATAAACGACATATAAATGACATATTATAGCACAAAACCGTCTTAAAAGTAACTAAGGAGAGGCATAAAAGTGTTTATAATTATGACTTATCAACCATGGCCAAAAGTTGATATTCAACATTGGGATAATGCATGCGGTATTCTTGAAGTTAGCCAATTTGTCCGAAATATCCCATTTTTTGTTACGAAAAAGTTTAATAGGCCATAACTCGTGTTTACGAGTTCAGAAAGTGACAATTTTTTTTTCAAATCGATTATCTTTTTGAGAATTACGATTTGAAAACAAAATTGTCGTATTTGGATCCCTTGGCTAGTAGTTTTTGTATGTTAAAGTTTTTTTGATCGAACAAACTTTGAGTGACCATATCTCTTGGTCACGAGTTCAAAACTCGACAATTTTTTTTTCAACTCGTAGTACTGTGAAAGGTGATCAAACTGAAAAAAAAAATCGTAGCTTTATGACCTCGTAAACACGAATTATGAGCTCTTAAAGTTTTCCGGAACAAAAAATTGGGTATTTTGGGAAAACTGTCAAACTTGAAGGGTACCATGTGCATTTTCCCTTCAACATTTGCACCATGGTCCAAACGTTGAACATCAACATTTAGCCATGGTGAAACGTTGAATATCAACGTTTGGTCCATGGTTAAATGTTGATGTTCAACGTTTGGCCATGGTCATTCTTCCCCTTCCCCAGTTCGACAATCACACGCAACAACAACCATCCAAATCGACACAAAACCACCCCATTTCGCCAACAACACCACGCCAATTCCAAACAACAATGAAATCAACAACATACAAACTAATTAACAAGAAACAACACAAACTTATTAAAACTAATTCAATTAAAATTATAGAACCTAAAATATAAACTAATTACAACTAATTCAAATAAGTAACCAAATCCAAGTGTTATAATCGATAAACAACAATAATGAGGGAAACAAACAATTATAAACAACTTAATTTTGAAGTTTAACTTTTGATTGTTGAGCTAATTAAAAAAAATAAAAAAAATGTGACTAACCTCTTTATGACAATGGTGGTGGCGTGATGGCAACCGGCTAGGTGGTGGTGGTAGTGGAAAGTGAGTTGTATTTTTGGAAATTTTGAATCAGAGAGGAAAAGTGTGAGTTAGTCAGAAAGGAGGAAATATCGTTTTTTGGATGAAAACGTCTTCGATTGTTACTAAAATATCGTTAATATTGTACGACACAAAATAATAATAGTAATAATAATAATAATAATAATAATAATAATAATATATTATTATTATTATTATTATAGAAGGTGGGGGAGCAAAACCTAAAAACTTGTGTTTGAATCAATCGACTCTTTTGCACGGTCACTTACTCCAAATTGGCATTTTAGTTTGTGGGATTTTTAAGTGCTCTCTTCAGTTTACCTTATTTTAGATGTGAAATTTATTGTTTGTGTGTTTAGGGTTTCTATCTTTCTACTCCACATCCGGTTTTTTCCCCTTTCATAACCCTACATTCTTGGCCTCTTGTTTTTCTACTTTCAAGGCTTCAACTTATTTGGTAAAAAACTATTGCTTCCGTCACACTTTGCTCCCAAATCAATATAATCAAATCAATTTTTCCACTTTTAGGTCCTCATTTTTTATAAAATAATTATTTCTTGGATTGATCTGGGTCTTGTGTTTTGTACATTGGTTTGTTCTGTGTATCAAAGGGGTCAAATTAATTTATTAGTTTTTATTAGGGTAAATAATTTTAACTTTTTTCACAAATATAATTCAAATCAAATCAAGATTTCAGGAATTTTCTGGGTTTTTTTTTTTGTTGATTGATTGAAAATTTGTCTGATTTATTCTTTGTTAATTAATTAGGTAAATTTAAGCAGTAAAAGGTAAGAAAAATGGTGAGAGAGAGAATAGAAATAAAGAAAATAGACAATGCAACATCAAGACAAGTGACATTTTCAAAGAGGAGAAGAGGTTTGTTTAAGAAGGCTCAAGAGCTTAGCATTTTGTGTGATGCTGATGTGGCCTGCATCGTCTTCTCTTCTACTGGCAAACTCTTTCAATATTCCAGTTCCAGGTCTCCTTGTCTATTCTTTATCTATAATACTATTACCGGTTTGTTCTCTGATAGGACGGTTTTATAGGAGAGTTTTTGTCGGTTGTATTATATTACTGTTTTTCAAGAATGCTTAATTCTTGCATCAGCATGTTTATTATTAGTGGCGGAGGAGAACTATATTGAAAGTTTAGATAATTATTAGGCATGTAGGGTTAATAATGGAATTTGAGACTTTTTTTCACTGTTAATGCTAGTTTCTTTTTTTTCTTTTTGGTTAATGGTCTAGATCAGAGAGGTTAATCCTGCTTATAATGCATCTTGGTTAATGGATGAAGCTTTAGTTAGCGAAGTTGAACAAGGTAGTAATTCGGTTATTTTTTCTGTCATGTAACAATCGTATGATGAACACAGTTTACTTGCTCGATTTCCTTTGCTCCTCGACTATGCCCTAACTAATAGAAGCTTCTGTAGCTTGTCATATTGGCTTAAGTTCCTTATAGAGGTTGGAATAGTAGGAAGCTGATTTAGTATGTGAATGATGAAAAAGATTTCTAGCTTAATATGGCATGCATTTTGCGATGAAAAAGCCGCAAAGAGTTTCATTACAAATTTACAATATATCCCAAATGCACAGCCAGTATGTTAAGCAGTTAAGACATGCATAACAAAACTATTTTACCATTTCCGACGAACCCTTGGAACAAAACTGGGCAGCTTTGTTGGTTGGATGGGTATATACATTTCAAACCCTCGAGATGATCATCATAATTCACGACCTCTCATTATTTGGCTTAAATGTGCAAAAGAAGAAAGAAGTGCTTTATAGTATTACAAATTAGAATCATTGATGGCGGTCACCTATCGCCACTCAATAACATAAAATAGAGAAATGTTGAAACTGGAAATTAACGGTTGGATCCTCATCATAGAGATACAACGGTGCTACTTTAGTTCTACTACTCTAGAGAGTATAGTCTGCATATGAATTATGAAGTCTCGGTCTTTCTTCTTTTGTGGTTAAGTCATACTACACTATATAGATCCTTGATGAATAATACTCTTATATGTTTAATTTGATCTTATTAATCCAACATTATGAAGTCAGATTTACATATTCAAATTGCAATTTTAACTGACACTCTTTTTGTCCTCCTTTTTTTACCGTTTCCATAAAGTATGGACGCAATTCTTGAAAGGCAAAAATTACACTCAAAGAACCTAAAGAAAATGGAGCAACCATCTTTAAAGCTGCAGGTAAGATGTCCTTTGGGGCAATGTCTAATGAATCTTTGTCTTATTTCTGTACCATAAGTTTTATACATGTGGTTGAAATTTTGAGTTGGTACAAATAATTGGTTTACTGAAACCTTTAGTGTCATTCATACTCATCAATGTCATGGTTTGAGTTTTTTCTATTTGTGGCAGATAGTTCAGCTTTCGCAGTCGGATTTATGTTTTTGTATTAAAGTATCAAACCAATAGTGATGTGCAAGTGTTTGTTTCTTCAGACAATCAGACTATAACTTTACAATCGATAGCATGTGCCTTCTATTGTATGAAGCTAACTATGTCGTTGTCTTTCCTCATTAAGGAATGATGTAGTCTAGTACTTTGACCATCAATCTGTTTCATAGATTTTTCATCACTATTCTGTAATTGCAGATTATATAGGCTATTAAATTATACTCCTTCCGTTTCAATCAATAATTTACTTTTATTATTTGTCCCTCACAATGTAAACGAAAACTATTGACTTATTAATGACAAGTTTATTTTACTAATTGCCCGATTACCTTTTTCTTTCGGGTAAAAACTAGGATTCATAAAAACTTACGGAACAAGTTCCTCAAAAAAGGAATTACAGCCTTGATAGTCCCTATGGACTATATCAGTTAAAAAGCTAGGAGGGGCACTTCAAAAACTACAATTATGCTCATTAAGCACATTCTTACACGCATCTTTGGCAAGAAGATCAGCAACACCATTAGTTTCTCTCGGGTGGAAGTTAACTTTCACTACATTTATCTCTGTCATCCATTCCCTGCATTCGTCAATAAGATTGCTAAGGCTATGGTTGGGGTTTGGGCCCAAACCGTTAAGAAGAACAACAATGGTTTTGGCATCGTCAGTGCATATATGTGATGTAATTTGTTTACTGTTATTTTCATTCCTTGAGCCTGGAACTTTTTTTTATGCTACAGCTTGTAGAGAACAGCAACTATACTAGGCTGAGTGAAGAAATAGCACAGAAAAGCCACCAATTGAGGTAATCCCTTTAGCATCGTGATTTCTCTAGGTTTTTAAGATGTTCTTCAGGATGTTTTAATTCCTTATCGAGGAAATTAAAGCTCTGAGTGGGCTGGGCTGATCTAATTGTCGATCATGGAAAATCCAATCACCATTTGGTCCCCTGAACATTTTTGCTTATGGTTATGGAGTCGTAATCCTGTTTTAACCAGGCATATGAGGGGAGAGGAGCTTAATGGGTTAAGTTTAGAAGAGCTGCAGGAGCTGGAAAAAACCCTTGAATCTGGACTGACTCAAATCATGGAGAAAAAGGTTTACTTCAAAATTAGAATTTTTTGCCGTAATCTTTGTTAGGGATAGGACTGAAGATTGCCTTAAGTGTTCTAATTGTTTAATTTGTTTGCAACCATTCAGGCTGAGAAAATAATGACCCAAATCAGTGTACTCCAGCAGAAGGTGAGAAACTCGAAAACAAATCCACGGCAATGTTTTCTTCAGACCACCCTAGCTCGAAAAAAAACACTAGTATAAGAAACACTAACGATTAATTATGCGTCTTCTCGTTTAATGACTCTCGTTGCTTCATGTTTAAATCGGCTATTTAATATTTATCATATTTCCCTTCCTTTGTTTTTCTGCCTATTTGAGGTTTCATTTTGTGTTAATGTATGCAACCGTCATTGGCGGTTTTAATGTAATTCATGTTAGCCGACACCAAATGCAATTAATGCTTTATGCTCTCATGTTGGCGTTGTTTTCTTGCATCGTTAAGTGTGAGTCCCGGATAAAAACATGATTGTTCTGTCTGTCTAGCTCTTTTAAATTTTGTTTTTCACTTGGACAGAGTGCAGAATTGACTGAAGAAAATGAGCAACTAAGGCAACGAGTAAGAATGACTACCCTCTGTTTTTTTCTTTGCAAAGATAGCCGAGGGTGGGATACATCGAGAACAAGCCTTTTTTTTTTGTTATTTTCTTTGAAAATGAGCACACGCTGTCCTGTATCCTGTATCTTGTCGCTGCTCATAAGATAACAGTGTTAAAAAAGGAAGATACTACCTCAAGTCATGACCCGATGATGTTGAAATTGGTTTACTTAAGGTGCAGGAAGCATCTAGAAACAAAGAGCAAACTGCTCCGGAGTCTAAGATTACCAATTACGAGGACGGCCCATCATCCGAGTCTGTGAGTACTAGTGGATGCACTTCTAGTGGTCCATCACAAGATTGCGATGACAGCTCGGATACATCTCTCAAGTTGGGGTGTGTAACCTACTAACCTGTATTGTACTTTCCTTGAGTTAGCAGCACTTTTTCCTTTTAATTAGCAACTGCTGGTGTTAGGAAGGAAAGCCAGTGGGTCTGTGGGAACCCTTGATAAAAAAATTACAGCCTTTCTCCTGACGTGTTCCACTTGGCCTTGTTCCGTTTCTTTAAACTTTATGCACTTCTTCCGCTGTGTAGTACGCTTTCCTGCTTGCTGTTTTCTTAAAATTTTGCGAATTTTCGGAGAGGATTGAAAATATCTGTTGAATTGTTCATGTTAACACTCGCCTTTCTCTCAATATCCAATAAAACCATACTTACTGTTGTGTTTGCAAACTACGAAGAAAGACGTTTGTTTTAGTTATTTATCATAAATGGGAAACCTCTTCGTTTTGACTATCAGGTGTATCATTGTGTTGCGTTTTGTTGTACTGACGAACCTTTGATGATGGTGCAGATTACCATATTCCGGCTAGATAGAGATAATGGACGACGCTGTCACTCCAGCTGTGGAGTTCTATATATTGCTTCTGATTCCCTATTTATCGTTGTCATCAGTAATATTCTACGAAGTATAATGTAACTAATGTGTAACAAATGTATTCATGTAAACCGTGATTGTGTTGTTGAGTAATGTGTCTAAATAGCAAAACAAGTTGTAGTATGCTTTTGCAACTATTGTCCATCTCTGTCTCCAATCCCCAATTCTTCCTCACATGGTTATGGACTTGATCATTAACCTTTTGTGTGCACCAGGCTCATGGTGAACTCTATTGTATACTCCCTCCAATCCACGCCAAATTACCCATTCTTGTTTTTGAAACAAAAAAACTCACATACAATATTCTACTAGTATAGTTCCCGTGCAAATGCACACCTTTTTTAGAGGAAATTAGAGTTTCTAACAATTAATTTATAATAGTTTAACTCATTTTTAAATTTAATGAGAAACTCTACTATCGTTGTGTCTTATATTGCAGAGTTGTAAAATAGAAGATTCAATAGTTTTACCCCGAATAAGATTTGGGGCAATTCTCATTTGTGACGAACGTATCCGTCACAAATGAGAAGACGGGTACCACTTTTACTCACAAAAGACCCATGAGAGGAGAGAGGAAAGCAAGTGGAGGGGTGCCCTCACCTTTTGCTTTATTCGTTTTGTGAGTGGCATTACCCGTCACAAATACCGACCCGTCACAAGGGAGACGCTTTGTAAGATTTGTGTGTTCTGTGAATATTATTTCGTCAACATTGTTTTTAAAACATTGATATTATATGATTACATATTTATATCCACTAAAAGCATAAAAAATTAAAAACATTAACTGATAATTTTTTAAGTAAAAAAATATATTAATAAATATTTTATTTATTTATAGAATGTAAATATAAAAAGGATAATAATGAAATTAACTAATGAGAGTGGGAATCACTATTAAAAGCTGAATAATTAAGGGGGAAACTTGAGCGGAAAAATTAGAGTTTTGTTAATCTTTTAGTATATAGGAGATTATTCCTTCATATTTTATTCCACTACAAACACTTGTATTATTTTATACTTTTCGTTGATCTCTATCCATAAAATGGATGGGTAGTTTGGTCTGAATTGGAGAGAGTATGCGTCGACCTGCAACTAAAGTGTACCGAGTTTGTCACCTTTAGTGAGATGATAGACCTCACAACGACGTGTATCTACATTCTAAAGGCCGAAGTCCTGGACATTGAAAAGTTAAATAATACTCCGAAGTTTGTTTCATTTCATTCTATATTTTATGCTTAAAGAATTAAAATTCACGTGTTTTTTAAATAAGACAAACCAGATTGTTACTCTCTATGTACTCCGCTTTTGTCTTATTTACCCACATGGGTACTATTTCAAAGATAAGAATGTGTGATAATCCAAATACGAGTACTAAATTTTGTTGATCTGCCACCCGGATTGTATAGTACTTGGTACAAACTAGAGATTTGGATTAAAAAGAAAAGAAGAGGAAGCGTGGAATGTGGTCATCTAGAATGGTAGGGGTGGGCAATACTATACTCCGTACTATACTATACCGTTTGTTAGGGTCAATTATCACAAGATGCGGTGACAAAACGCCAATGTCTTATTGTGTTGGTGTCACGAGCATTACACTTTCTTACCAACTGTCCCCTTCTCCTTTCCCTTTTGCAGCACAATCATCACTTCCTAACACCAATATATGCATTGCTCTTGAGTCTTGCTATGTTTTTACGATAATAGACTAGCTCATACGGTTAAAGAGAATACAAATTATCATTTAGAACAATAACATCATCTCTCTTAAGTTTAAGATAAATATCGATAATTTATACCGAGTCATGTAAAACTATAAATATCACATGACATATGCCATTTCATAGTTTCTTGACTCAAAATCCCAAGTTAATCCACGCTTAAAATCCTTAATCTTAATCACTAAAATCAATAATTCTATCAACTCATGTTTCAAGATCTCTCCTTTCCATAAAAATCCTTCACATGCTTCAACACTCCAAATTCTATACCTTTCTCTTTCATCATGTACTTTTTTTATAATATATCCGTTACAGTTAAAGACTTAAAGCCATAGACACCTTCATTTACTCTTCCACAGTTCACTGTCCAATACATCTCCCATTTTTTCTATTCTTACAACACACACTGTAGTAAATCAAAGAGTAAAAAAGAAAGAAAAAAGGCATAAATTCAGTGCTACCTGTTGTTCATCTAACCATCTTAAGTGTTAGTGTCCCATGTGTTTCACTGAATTGGGACTCTAAATACTTAAATCAGTCTTCATCTTTTTCCCAACCTTCCTTTCTTTTAATGGAGCAAACATCTGGGTTTATTATAATTTATTATACTGTATAGTGTTAATTTGCATAAGGGCTCTTTAATTTCATCATCTTAAGTAAGAAAAAGGAGAAAAGATTGGATTTTTTTGGAGTTGTTGAAGTGGGTATATTATGAAGTTCAATATAATTGGAGAATGCTGTTTATTTACTGCTGTTTTGTTGCTAATATTGCTGTATCAGTGTGCTTCATCTCAGGCATCTCCTGTCCTTTTCTCAGTATGTGTTTTTCTTTTTTTCTATTTTTTAACTACTAAGCTATGATTAGCACTTTAATTATGTTCATGATGACAAATTAGGTTGCTTGTCTTTTTTCTTTCCATCTTGGGTCATTCGGACACAGTCTCTTTGTTTACATTGATCCAACCACCCTTATCACGCAATTTGTGAGAGCCATTGAAGCACTGGGGTAATGTTGTTGTTGCTGTAATTATGTTGCCCTTTGGATCAGAGTTACCAGTTTGGATTGATTAATTAATTTTAGATGATAGGATGACAAGAATATGATAAGACCTACTAATTTTTTGATGCTAAGAAGTGAAGAAAGGCAGAAGTTGTATTTGTTTTTTTTAGATGTTCTAGACTAGTAATTTTTGCGTAATTAGTAGGATTGTGACATCTTGATGTAAATAGGACTTGGACCATTACTAGTTTTTGGTATTTTAGCAATTTGGAACTATGGTTGCTGTTTAAGAGTTAAAAATATACTTTGTATTAAATTTTCTGCTTAGTAATGTGCATTATTATGGAGGTTACAATTGGCCTAATTTGGTATTTTCTTCAGTTTAGAGTTAGTTAGTGAAAATTAGGGAAATTACGACCTTCAGAAAAGTTCCCTCTTCAGCATCTATTGGAACCTGTGGTATTTTTTGATGTTGAGTTCATGTTCTTACTTGGTAAAAACTGCTGAGGTTCTTTGGGTTTGGGAGAGGTTCCGACTTCCAAGGAAACATCTATTTGGAGAGAAATAGTGCTTTTATCCAAGTTAACATTAAGCATAGCTTAGTCACTGTTTGTTTTGCAACTTAACCCTTCATTGTCAAGTTAAGGCAGTAGCAAGTGTAGCTTGAGATTACTTTCTAAATTTGGAGATTCAATGGCTGCCTTGCTGGTTGACTGGTTGTTAGTGGACTTTTGGCCACGTTGGTATTTTTTTTGGTTCACCTAATGAGACTCAGATGGCGGTTCTGTAGCTACCTCGTTTCGCACTTGTTGTTTTTTTAGGTTTGAAGGGGGCCACAAGGGCGATTTTGATAGTTGCGGGTCTGGAACCAATGGCTTGACCAATGTCTGCCACACTTCAATGACTCAACTTGCTAGGCTAGCTAACAGCTGCATGGTTTCACTCTATGTAAATGGGTTATCACTGTTTAATTAATCTATTATTTAAAAGTAAATTGCAGTCACATACCATGTAATGACTGTGCATCTGACATAGTGTCGCGGCACTTGTATAGGGGTCATGAATTAGGGTAGAGCTTAAATTTAATCTTGCTTCTTATAGCCCTAAAGTCCTCTTAAACACTACGAAATACTAACTATTATTACGTGTATGACTATTGTCTTTCTGATTTTAGTTTCTATTGGTAGACTATTATTTTAGCATTACTGCTTGAACCGTAAGAAATACGGAATCACCCTACTCCTTATGTCTCCAAATCTAACAGATCCTATAATAGAACATTTGAAATTGACTTCATGTAAATTGTTAATTTTGACGTGGTGGGTCTCAAACCTAACTCTTGACACTATTCTATTTTGTTGAGCACACTGGTTAGAATAGGACGTAGTAGAGTTGATAGTTACTAATTGCAGATCTTCCTCATAGCAGGATTGGATGTCTGCAAAATCGAGGCACTCAAATCTTCTCAAAGATGCTTTAAGAGGACAAACTGTGAGTGATAGTGCTGTAGATGATTTGTTTAACTTCCTATTCTATTGGTATGCTTATGTAATTCTAATTTTCTGGTTTGTGATATCGTCTAGCCAAATGATGAGCCGTCTGAGCTCTGGTCACCCTTACCGGATCAAGGATGGAGGCCGTGTGGAGAGTGTACTCGATCTTCTGGTGAGCAAATGTTAATCACTCCACGACACCAGCCTTTACTTTCGACGTTAATGGACAATCTTTCACTGTACTTTTTATATTCATATAGGAAAACCAGAGAAGTCATCAGGATACCTTCAGATTTTCCTTGATGGAGGTCTGAACCAACAGAGAATGGGGGTAAGTACTCCAAACTTGAGAAAATTGAAAATAAATTGCATCTCAGTGGCCTTCTTTAATGCCCACATTCTTGAGCTAGACTGTCTAACTGTGAGACCAATTTATTACTCATACAGTATTATTTAGTGAGGAAAATATCAGTTATTAATGTATATTTTCTTGGCGTCATTATGAAACAGTCTTCGACAAGACTTACTGCCTTTGGTGTTTCTTTTGGCTGATATTACTTCTCTTACTAATAAGTGACACATTGCTTGTTTAGATTTGTGATGCTGTTGCAGTTGCTAGGATTTTGAATGCTACATTGGTTATCCCGCTTTTAGAAGTCAATCCTGTGTGGCAGGACTCGAGGTATTCTTGAACAGTAACATTAAGATACTTTATGGTCTAAAGCATTCTTATATGGAGCTCATTTCTGAAGTTTATCTTTTAAAAACCCTTTGGCAGCTCATTTGAGGAAATTTTTGATGTGGATCATTTTATTGACGTCTTGAAGGATGACATTTCCATTGTCAAAGAGCTACCTTATAAATTTTCATGGAGTACAAGGGAGTTCTATGCTAGCGCTATTCGCGAAACAAGAGTTAAAACTGCACCTGTTCATGCCTCGGATCAATGGTATACTGACAATGTCTTGCCTATACTGCAGAGGTACGAGAAGTACTTTCTGGTTGCTGCATTCTTAAAGTTAGTTAGAGATCTCTTTTAGATTTCGTTGTATAATTGATTTCTGGCGTGGTACATAGATCCAATTTAATTACTTGACATGCCATTTATATGCTTCAAATTGGAGGGTGCGAAGTCTGGTAGAGAAAATTTGTTGATTTAATTATCCGTACACTAAAATACTAAATCATGGTATGAAAATGTGGTATCTTCACGGTTGCAAAATATCATTATTAGGATGTCAAGGATGTAACATAATTTGTCATGACCAGTACAGCGGTATTTAAAAACGTGTGCCTAATGTTGCAAATTTTCACTTCTAGAAATCTAAAAATTGTGTTGATTTTCTATGTTTGTCCTTTGTTGTCCATGTTCTTTCTTGTGACATCTTATTTCATAAATACATTTTCAAGAATTTTCCTCGAGAAACAGCATTATATAAGGAAATGATGGTCTGAAATTCTCTTACATAACTGAAGAATCCCATACCTTGCTGGAGGTAAAGATATATAAGCAATCTTGTACTATGCTCTGAGTATAGTACAAGATTGCTTATATATCTTTACATTTGAAGCTATGTTTTAACTTCAACTAAGTTTTAATTGAGATTGTAGTTATCGAAAAGACATGATGTTTTATTAAGGTTGGCGCCTCGATTTGGATAATGAGTTAAACAGTATATTTACGCAAAGACTAATGCCGATTCTATTTTGATCTCCCTCAGCTATGGAATTGCTGCGATTTCTCCATTTTCACATCGCCTAGCCTTTGACAACATGCCTGTAGACATCCAACGGCTACGTTGTAAAGTAAACTTTCAAGCACTGACTTTCGTCCCACACATCAGAGCGCTGGGAGATGCTCTTGTGAACCGACTCCAATATCCATCTTCTATAAGCGATCCTGAGCTTGGGTTGCTTCATGACTTCAGTTACAGGAAAACCTTCAAAGAGCCCCAGAAGTTTGTTGTTTTACACCTTCGATTTGACAAAGTATGTGCTTGTTTTGGTTGCATTCTTTTCAATGTAAACGTAGTATCTTTTTCCAATAGGGAATATTAATCAGGTCATTTTTAAATAGGTTGGCATCTACATTAAACTCAAATGACAATAATTCTTACAATAAACTGAACTGAAGTGAATCCTATTTTTTTCCAACCACAGAAATCAAGTAAAAGCATACTACTATGGCTTCATGGCCGTCCTGTTCGTCATCCCATTTTAATGTAAATCAAGCCATTTTTCTAACAATTGCTTCATTTGCAGGATATGGCAGCTCATTCTGCATGTGACTTTGGTGGTGGTAAAGCTGAAAAATTGGCACTGGCAAAGTACAGGCAAGCAGTCTGGCAAGGGAGAGTTTTGAACTCCCAGTTCACGGATGAAGAACTTAGGAGCCAGGGGCGTTGCCCAATGACTCCAGAAGAAGTTGGACTACTTCTAGCTGCTTTGGGCTTTGACAACAGTACTCGATTGTATCTCGCCTCACACAAGGTCACACCCTTTACTTATTCATAATCACCTAGGTGATTGTGGTTTGTATGTATGCATGCATATTCACATTCATTAAGTTTTCAATGACGGGATTTTTTCAGGTCTATGGTGGACGAGCCAGGCTATCGACCTTAAGGAAGCTGTTTCCTCTTATGGAAGATAAGAAGAGTCTTGCTTCCTTAGAGGAGCGTGCTCGCATCAAGGGGAAGGCTTCCTTGCTAGCTGCTGTTGATTACTACGTCAGCATGCACAGTGACATTTTTGTCTCTGCTTCCCCCGGAAACATGCATAATGCACTGGTAAGCTTCGTATTGATTAATACTAACAACATTATCGCGGTGACAACTATTTCATATGGAATAGTTCATTATCTGAGGCTGGCTTATGATTAATAAAAAAATCCCGAAATTGTCATAGGTCGGACATCGAAGCTACGAGAGTTTGAAGACAATAAGGCCAAACATGGGGTTGTTGGGTCAGCTGTTCCTGAATAAGAACATGAGTTGGATGGATTTCAGGCAAGAAGTGGTGGAGGGACATCAACATAGACACGGTCAGCTACGGATGAGAAAACCTAAGCAATCCATTTACACATATCCTGCTCCTGATTGTATGTGTCGCGCTTAACCAGTTAAGCTTTGTAATTTTGGTCTCTTATGAGTAGTATTTATTTTCACTACTTATAGTATCTAATTTTTCTGTTAATGTTATCAGCCTGTTCTATTGTTATGTGGTTGGTAATTTTGTATATCTTAAATAAATACAAGCTGATTCATCTTACTTGTATTTGTAAAAGATGCAAATATATATGTATTTGGGGATATCTTGTTATTTACATGGATTTGTAGTGACATCGAAATAAACAATTATTTCATATGTATTTGGTGCAATCTTCACTCGATCATTTGTAGATGAAAGATTCCATCCAAAACTCAAATTTTTGACGAATTGAAGGACATGCCTTCCAATTTTTCAGCAGTTGCCTGAGTAGCTGAGTTAATGTGGCTGTGCACAATGATTCGACGCTTTCATGAAATGTATGTGTCAGATCATTTTATTTATCCAAATTAGTTATGCCTCGGACACGCCTTATTATCTAAATTAATATACGGTACACCCTATACCACACTCATCAGCAAGAAGATATGGGTTAACGTAACCAATTTGGCTGATCAATAGGGAAGCTCATTTCGATAAATATGCTATTCATTCTGGTCTTTTATGAACACAAGCCTTGGAGAGTAAGGAGTTTATGTACTACCAAGTGTACAGTGTCGCTCACTTGTCAAAAAAAAAAAAAAAAATGTACAGTGTCACTGATAGAATCCAACTGTCAAAAAAAAGTTTTGTTGATAGAACGGAAGACGCAGATAATAGAGAATTAGAGTAAAATGTGCCAAACCGGAGAAATGAAAAAAGAAAAAGAAAAAAAAATCTCAGACCCTCACTTAAATTTCCATTTCCATTTCAAGACAATACACAACGATACATTGCTGGTATGGCAAATAACAAAAACGACACCAGCCAGCTGTGCAGCTACTACATTTTCCTATGGCGATTAACAATGAGCACTGAAGCTTTAGTAAAGCATGAAGAATAATACTGTACAAAAATAACTAATAGTCTTTCTCGTACTTGACACCAGAGGAATATCCAGAACCCTCTGATTTGCTTGTTCCTTGTGGAGCTGCAGAGGAAGCAAGGTCATCTTCTATAGGAAGAGTTCTTTTAGAACCCTCTAGAGCAACCCCAAGTACAATGTTATCTTCTAAACTCGATTTGGTTGGTTCCAAAGTCGGAGACTTGTCACCACGATTAGACCGAATGCTCGTCTTGTCCTCATTTCCTTGACTTTCAGTCTCCATCTTTATCTCACTGTTTTCAGAGTTATTCTCTAAGCTTGGCTTGGATCTTGAAGTCGATTTGGCAGCATCAGCTTTGTCATTAGTTCTAGGATCCAATTTGGACGCAAAGTCAGCTTTATTCTCATCACTTGTTTTTGAATTTAGTGGTTTTGCCTCGTCAACCTCAGCCTTGTTGCCAGGTTTTGATGTCTCGTTTGTATTAACAGAATCTGGGATTGACGATTCCTTGTCTTTACTTTCAGAAGCACGAGCCTGAGATTTTGACTTGTCTTCCCCATTGATCTTGTAAGGAGGCTCTATAAGAAGCACGGGACTCTTTGATGCAGGTCCACCACGAGTGAAGAAAGAATCTGAAAATGACATATTTCCAAGGTCGGATTCATCATCCAACTTTTGGATAGTCCGTATTGGGGTAGCAAGCCGGGCTCTGTGGTGTTTGATGACTCTCAGAAGATCCAACAGTATAGTTTCCTGTAGCCGCGAGCAGCAGACAGATACATTAGCATCATTATCAGAAATGACAAATTTTGCCTACTTGGCAGGACTACAATAAGATGGTGCTAGTAAAATTGTGTTTATGCAAACAAGCAATATGCATATTGGTAGACATCATCTTGTTCTGGAAAATGCATGACCATACAAATTAGAGAAAACAACGGCCAACAGTTTTGTGCCACTCGCCATCAGAGCCGTTTCTAGGATTTGATGGGCAGGGGTGTATAAAAATTCTAACAATGAAAAAATCGAGTTGCACATTAAAAAAAAAAAAAAAAAAAAAAAAAAAAAAAAAAACCTTATTTAATTGGGCAAAATGTATGGTAAAAGAACATTAAATAAGAATTTTTTTTAATATAACGATTGAACCCAAGACCTTTTAACTATGAAAAAATATTAACCACTAGACCAACATAATTAATGTACTTTATTAAACAAATCTGTATTTATTTTTGGAAAAGGGGGTGCACATGAACCCGCTGTGCCCCAGTTAAAAATGCTTCTGCTCGCCAGTGTTTCATACTCCGTATTAGGATTGAGTTTATACTTCCCGAATCAAACCAGTTTCTAAATTTCATATCCTGTCAATAAATAAAAAATCACATACCTTGACACGCAGGTATTCTTCATGATGCGACGTTTTCACAAAACAGGATATCAGTATCTGCATTACACAATATACGGAAAATAATATAGTCAGCTAAAAAATTATTTTAATCTAAAACTGAGAAACAAATTCCATCAACAAAGTACAGTTCCTAAAGAAAATAGTGACAGCTAGATCTACTCGTAAAACAAACATAAGTGTCAAAAGGCAACAGATATAGGTATAAAATACTGACCATAAGGGCTTGATTTTCAGGATCAACGTTTTCCAGAAACACTCTTCTATGAAGCCTCTTATGTTCAACTTGAGGGTTCTTGGCCAGAACTTTACGCATGTCAGCAACAATATTCTACAGGTTGAGAAACAAACATCATTATAAGTTTATAAACCTCAACGCCTAATCTGATTTACTTTTGTCTTCAGG
>VHZZ01000290.1:37657-59805 GCA_009801015.1 Silene noctiflora
ATTCCCTTGGGTTCGACCCTTATTTCCACTCTACTACTGTTTAGTAACTGGATTTAAGTGATATAAATTGTTAATTTGAGGCATACGACTTTAGCATGTCAGTGTCCTCGTCTCTTTCATTTGCTTTATCGTTTTCCTTTGCATAAGTTACTTAGGTTTAATCAATAAACCTCAAGCAAACAATTTATCACGCTTAATACGGAATTTATAAACCTTCTACAAGGTTTTACTTGGGTAATAGTGAAACAGAATCCCATAGGTGTGTGCAGTTTAAAAGTTTCATAGAGAAGGTAATGTTCATGTGTGCTGTTGGAAAACCAAAGTATGGGTCAAATGATGAAGTTATTTTTGATGGAAAGATAGGTATTTGGCCATTTGTTTTCCAAGTACCAGCAGCAAGAAACTCAAAAAACAGAGTTGCAGGAACATTAGAAACCAAATGTATTGACTCTATAAATAAGCAAGTAACAAAACAGATGGTTATAAACTGTGTGTTGCCAGCCATAAAGGCTAAATGGCCTGCTAATGAGAGTAAACATATAATTATTCAGCAAGATAATGCTCGTCCACATTTTAGCAATGATGATCCTGATTTCAAAAAGGAAGCAACAGTAGATGGATGGCAGATTGAATTGGTTTATCAAACACCCAATTCACCAGACTTGAATGCCTTGGATTTGGGGTTTTTTAGGTCAATCTAATCTCTCAAACAAAAAAAAAGGGCAATCAAGTTGGATGAACTTATTCATAACACAATCACTGCATATGAAGAACAAGATGTTCTTAAACTTAAGTATGTATGGATAACAGACAGGCATGTATGCTTGAGGTAATGAAAAAAAAGGTGGCATAGATTTCCATGTGCCTCATATGCACAAATCAAAACTAGCAGTTGTTGGTTTACTGCCTGAATATCTCAATGCTAACATTGATTTAGTAAAAGAGTTCATACAATATGTACAGAATGTTGGTGATCCAAGCACTATAACTGAATTAATTAATTCACCTAGCATATTAACACATGATGCAGAAAATATAGCAAGTAGCAGTGGCACTAGTAATGAACCAACATGGGAGATTGAACCTATTGGCACCATTATTACTGAAGCAGGTGGAGGTAGTAATGACCCAACATGGGAAAATCCCCCTGTTGGTAGCATTACTGATTGGTTCTTAGATTTGTGTGCAGGGGAATGAAGAACTGGTATAAACATGGCCATTACCAGTCCATTTTGAACAGTTATAACTTATCAAAGACTTCTCAATATTTTCGCAGATAAAGTTAGAAGAAAGGACAACAAACAATGAAGGGCACACAAATGCATTTTGTAGAATTTTGCAACTCTTTTGTAATATTCAGTCGTTGGCACTAATTATGGATATTAACTTCAGACGTGATCAGTTGAGTACAAATAGCTTTAGTAAACAACACAATTTAACATTGTTGTACATACACAGCCTCATCACTATAAATGGTAGTGGCATTGTATATGAACAACAAGGTTGTATGCAATCAACTACCCTCAACATAAGATCATTGGGTAGGTTAAAAAAATTAGATGAAACAGAAATTAATCGCAACAATATCATCACTAGTCTATGTCAACAACCAAAAAAAACATTAAAATTAAATAAAGGAGCAAGAAATCAACCTCCCTTCGTCTGTAAGACCAAAACCAGACCAATACTTAGAAAGCTCCCCCATAAACCATCTTGTAATAATTGGACTTTTTCGTATGAAGACCGGATCTAATTCATCGTCTGAATCAGAAACAACAGCAATGGGACATGCAACATCCACTCTGATCTCCCTTGCACTCTCCTCAATTTCATACTCCAATAAAACCCCAAACTTAGGCCAATAACGACATAGATCTTCCATAAACGTTCTATTGTTCTCTGGAGATCGACGCCTGGCTAACCACCTCTTAGCCTTCCTCTCTGAATCTTCTGTCTTCGCATTAACCATCTCCCTCTCCTCAACCACGACAGTTACAGTAGCAGTGCTTGAGCGACATGCAACAACTTTAATCTCTTCAAATCCAACTTCAACCTCGTCATCAATCATCTCCATCTCACCATCACCCAGATCAAAATCTTCATATCTCTTCTCCATATCACGAAGATCAATATCAGAAGAAAAAAATTGTAATTTTTCCATAATTTTTGAAATTAATCAGAGGCGATGAATCAAGTTATGAGAAAAATGAARTGTTTGRTGAAGAAAAGAAGAGGAGATGAAGAGTTTGATGATAATCAGAAGAGGGAAGAATGGCGGAAGAAAGATATAGAGAGGAAATGAGAGGCCGAAGAGAGAGAAAGCTAAGGTTTTGTAGGGGAAGGGAAGGAGACGGGTATATAACACGGGAGGGATTGGGGTTATAACAATTGGGCTGGGTAAGTTTAGGGTTATAATTAGATTAGTGGGCTGGGTTAGTGAGTTAATGAGATGGGTTAATGGTGGGTTGGGTAGTAATATGTGTAAAGTAATAAGGGTAGCTTGGTAATTTCAGAACAAAAAACATTACCAAAAATAGACAATGGGACATTATTGTGAAATGTGAATAGACGAAAATGGACAATGGGATATTTATTGAGAATAGGAGGGAGTATATAGAAAGGGGATTGCTAAATCCGGCGCACTAACCATAAACGTAGCTAGGATATAGAATCCTAAACCTTGTATATAAAGTGTTGTACTGTAATTAAGCAGTCAATCAATAAAGCCAATACTATCATGCCAGCTAGTTCCAAATCTTTACATTCACAGATAAGAGTGATAAATCCGGCCGGTTAGTTGCATGCATGAAATGGCGGTGTACGAGGTTAAACCAATAAGAAACGACCCATCTCAATTATACGTACATTATTTTATGCTTCACTATATACGCAAATATTTTGAGTTTCGTTGAATTTTTAGAGGAATCAAACGCTAATATATACGATTAAATTAATTTAAAATAATAAAATCAATAGATCATGCACCCAAATGCCGATCACCAGCCTGGTGATCTTGACTGTTACTGATTCTCTTAGAGGAATCCAATATCGAACCATCTTGTTACGTTTAGCTAGATCTAATTTTCTGCTTAATATTTAATAATTAACTGCTTATGGAACCGAAGTTTTTCCCTCCATTTTAATAATTTTGGACGAAATTTGTGTTGTACTAATTAATACAATGACCATCCTAATGTTTAAAACATTTTTTCCTAGCCGAACAACTATTAAAGATTTGCGAGTGTACTAATTCATAAATATACGACAAAGGAAATGAGATGGCGTCAAATTGTGATGCCGTATTCCTAAATCACAATCTATTAGTATCGTTCGTTTCTTCAATTGTGATGTCAATCAAACGAATACCTATGTCATTGACCTCTAATAAACCTTCGCCAAAAAACTCTTATATCTAGTTACATAAGAGTAATTGTTACTTGAAAGATGACAAAAGTCACAAGCTATAACATTAACAATTTAATCAGGCCTAGCAGCAATCGAGACTATTACAGTAATCGAGACGAGTCATCTTGTCCATGACTTGATAAAATACCTTGCATTGGAATGGATAAACAAAAACATATATACGAGAATTTTTTAAAGTATCGACGAGATGACGATATCCATCTTCTAATATTTCCGATGTTGCTTGATAAAAAAGAAATCAGCCTTTGTCAATTAATTTAAACCACGAAATTTCCACTTCTTAAATAAAAAAATAAAAAAAATAAAAAAATAAAAACAGACCAGGAACTTTCCCCTTAATAAAAACAAAAGCACGATTTAAAAGTACAAAAATACCCCTATCAAAATTCCCATCATACTCGTTATTATTTGTAAGATGTATTACCATTTCTACCCTACAGCACAACTAATTACAGGTCTACAACTACAAGTTAAATATAATATAAGTATGCCTTGATAAGTTGATCTCTCTTCCGACGGTTATTTTCGTCTAAAACAATAAGATGGATTTTGAAACTACTCTACAGCCAAATGTAACAAGTTTATAAAAACAAGTTATCATAAGCTATAACACTAGTCGAACCATCATGCTTATATTTAATCATAAAATAGTCACAAAATCCCGTCTTATTTGTTTGAGACGAAATCGGTGGGTGTGAAACAGGAATTTGCCTTAATGTAATATTATTAGTGCCAGCATGCCTCTACTAGAAACTAGTATAAATAGGAGTCAAACCAAAAGGAAAGCTTCATCTCATACACAATTCTCTCAACTCCTTCCTAATCTCCTTCTTCATTTCCTCTCTTTTCCACAATGGCGACCAATGGCGTAACCAACGGTACGACCAACGGGTCGTACACCAATGGCACCGGGGGAAAGACCACAATGCACCGATTGATTGAGGAGCATGGGTCAATTCTTATGCCTGGTGTCCAAGACGCCCTTTCGGCCGCTGTTGTGGAGAAGACCGGCTTCCATGCCGCCTTTGTTTCCGGTTACAGTGTCTCCGCTGCCATGCTTGGATTGCCCGACTTTGGCTTGCTCACGTATGTTCACTTCACTCTTTATTTCTTCTCATCTTTCATTTAATTTCTTATTACACAGTCCGATTTTAGTCGTTTTCGAGTTAGCTAGATCCTGATTTGTACAAGTGATGAAAATTTATTCACCCGTCTTAATTAATACTCCGTAGTTATCAATGTTTAAAATTACGCCTACAAATAAATACATCTTAAGGCTTAACTAGGAGCGACCTCTCTTATTAAGCTAAAAATGTACGTTAGTAATTGGTTTAAATGTTTGACTGTATTATATTTATAGATTTATAAGATTATGTAAAAATGAATTCAAGCATTTTATAATCGTCGATAATTTTAGTCAATAAAGTTGGTGAACTTTTCAAATAATTGGAGATCTAACGACGTATAGGAGTCGCTCTTATAAATCAGACTCGAACACGACATTTCAAAGACAAAATCACTAGATTGTTTGTTTAGTTCAGATATATTTGACCTGGTTAACAATGCTTTTGTAGTCGTGTAATGGGTGTCTCGTTTATTTGTCGTTATTACATTAGGTTCGATTTCGGTCGTGAAATTGTATCAATCATTGAAACTTAATCTAGCCGTGACAAATAAATTTTATTTAACTATCTGAAGCGTGAAATTGTATCACTCCAAATTGAGCTAATTCACCATGGTACATTAGCATTTAGAAATTGTTTCTGATAGAATATAAAACCGATCATGGAATATCAACCATTAACTTAAGTCTCTAGTTAAGATAGCTTCTTAACATATTATCAGTTCCGTATTTTGTAAATTAACTTCCGTGAGTTACGCTAAGTTAAAAATTTTGACCATTGGCATTGATTGATCAATTGAAAATGTTAAGATCACGATCTTTTTTACCTGGACCCTCTCATGAAAAGTGGCAATTCTCATTTGTGACGGAAGGTATCCGTCACTTTGAGAAGACGGGTACCAAATTGTGAGACAAAAGACCCATGAGAGGAGAGAGGAAAGCAAGTGGAGGGGTGCCCCCACCTTTTGCTTTATTCGTTTTGTGAGTGGCATTACCCGTCACAAATACCGACCCGTCACAAGGGAGACGCTTTGCATGAAAAGAGTGTCTAGTCTAGTTGGCCATTACTAAAGATAGAAATTATGTGTTTCCTTAACTTTCTATTCATAGTGGGCCAATTTTGTAAGATCATCACTCATTTATAATTTTCAATGAGGACTACGAGTTAATTATGCCTAGCTAATAGCTACATTGTGATTTTGTCCTTGGGTTCAATTATGTTACATTCCTTTTGATTTTTCAAAATATTTCAAACATATTTTCTCGCATTTATGATGCTGTGTACAAAAAACGCGTGCATTTTGTAGGATAAACAGTGAGTTTTGTAGTCATGAGATTTTTTTTTTAATACAGAACAACAGAAGTTGTACAAGCTACTCGCAGGATCACGGCAGCTGCCCCCAACATTTGTGTCATTGTTGATGGAGGTGAGTTTACCTTTCGTTCAAGTACCTACTTTAACCCGTAAATGTTGATGAAATTAAACAATGTTTCAATAATAATATTTTGTATTTAAAATTAACTTTTGTTCATTGATTATAGACACCGGAGGAGGTGGTCCTTTGAACGTACAAAGGTTTATTAGGGAGTTGATCGCTGCTGGAGCTAAAGGTGTCTTCCTTGAGGTATAATTATAAAAGTATTATACACTTATGTAAAGTTATTGTGGTCCTAAATATGCACGAAGTTGAACATGGTCTTACGTAGTTGTTCAATGCAACTTGTTGGATGAGATTTGGAGATCTAGTTCTACACCTAGAATGAATGATTCATAGTGTGTGACTCCATAATTGTAATAACATGAACACGGCCAAGTAGTCTTATTTTAAGTCTTCTTTTGTTTTCTTTTTTTCAGGACCAAGAGTGGCCTAAGAAATGTGGTCACATGCGTGGCAAGACGGTAAATTCATCCCTACGTATTTCGACTTAATTATTCCACATTTATATCAAACCTTGACTTATTATATACAGTTTGGCCTAAGAAAATACCGTTATGTATATTCGTTTTGTTTAACTAAAATTGTGCAGGTGATACCAGCAGAGGAGCATGCACTTAAGATAGCAGCAGCAAGAGAAGCTATTGGTGATTCCGACTTTTTCCTTGTGGCTAGGACTGATGCCCGAGCACCTCATGGTCTTGAAGAGGGGATTAGACGTGCTAACATGTACAAAGAGGTGTGTATATAAACTGGTGCCACATTACATTAATCTGAGACCGTATTTCATAAAACTAATGATACTAACATAAAAATCTTATCATTCATGATTAATAATGTCTATTCCATGAAATTTCGAGTTAACAGTTGGGTAACTATGTTATTAGGTTTATAAACATTAGTTGTAGAAGTCGGGAAAACAAGAGTTCTAGTAGACAAGAAAGCAAAACCAAATTACTAATTTTTATTGAAATCATCAAGAAGATAAGAAACATTGACCGTTGCCTCCTTCTGGTCTAATTTTTTAATTTCGTATAATTTTGGCACTTATAGGCTGGAGCAGATGCTACATTTGTTGAAGCACCCGCAAATGTTGATGAGTTGTTGGAAGTCTCTTCTAAAACAAAGGGGTTGAGAATTGCAAACATGATTGAAGGAGGAAAGACTCCATTGCACACACCCGAAGAGTTCAAAGAGATGGGTTTCCACTTGATTGCTCATTCACTCACAGCCGTGTACGCCACAGCTCGTGCCCTAGTTAATATCATGAAGATCTTGAAGGAGAAGGGTACCACCAGAGACGACTTGGACCAAATGGCTACATTTTCCGAGTTCAATGAGCTTATTAGCCTGGAATCATGGTATGAGATGGAGTCCAAATTCAAGAACTTTACGCCAAAAGCTACTTGATGATTATCAAATAATTTAGGTTGTCCTAATTATGGCGAAATCGTTGAATTTTTAATTAATCATGCATTTGTTATTGTCATTGTTTGAGTGTAAGTTAGTCTTGCAAAATTTTGAATAGTTGGACGTTTAATTATGACGTTTTATGGTCAGATGCAATGTAATGTTTCCTTGATTGAAGTGTTATGTTAAACTCCTTTTAATTTGATTAGTTGATAATGGAAAAAGTGCATGTGCCAAGTTTACAATTTATAGTACTTTATGACTTTTATAACCTTGTAGTATTGTACTAGTGGTTGAGTTACACAGCTATACAAGTAGTGTAAAAGCCTTGGATTGGCTACAAGCCTAAAATCAACTTGACGTGATTCGTAAAGTAGTGATGCTTGATTCACGTTATTAACAGAGTACTAAACAAATTTGAAAGGTTTACCTATTCTTGTTCTTTCTCTCATTCATCTCAACCAATAAATTTAGATCAGTTAGTTCTACTCTTTTTTCTGGTTTTCCTACAATCCCACACAATAATTCTGTGTTTTTTATTTTCTACCTATTACCCCTTCACTTTTAGAAATATCGTGGTACCTACTACGGAGTAACAAGTAAACATAATCCTCATACTATTTTCCGTCAAACTGATCACTTCGTTAATGAAGTGGGTGCGTATTTGGGTTTCCATTAAGTTTAAACAACTATCGACTAATCACAATGACTTATATAATAACCTATTCTAATCTCCATTCACCTCTCATCCTTACATCCACCCTAACTCCACCTACACCCGTCTCCTCTACCACCTTAACTCCGCCTACACCCATGTTCCACACTTCCACCATTAGCCACCTTATCCAAAAGGGTGAACTTCTAATTACCTTATTAACTCAATTTTTCAATTCCACGCTCCATTAACACCACAACCACCAAACCTACCAATATCAACACAAGCCTCCCCTTATCCAACTACATATCACTCCTCAAATCCGCCCATTTATCGCCATACATCATAATTAAGAGGAGGCGGTGTAAACTATAGAGAAGAGATACCTCATAATAAGAGAGGCGATATAAGAGGCCAAATCGAGGATATATGAGTATGCGGGAAGGTCGGTGACGGACATTAGAGGTTTTTGCTAAGGGTCAAATGCAAGAGATCCGAGTAATGAGCTCATGTTTCTCCAATGATGTTGTTGAAGTGCTCAACTATGGTGCCATTATCATCATTTTTATTGCAGTTAAATCTTGCAATAATCTATCCTCGTCGAAAAACTAGAATAGCCTTTATTTATTCCAAATCTCGCCGGAGCAGAGTATGATTTGAGTGACCTTGCGGTAGATAAGTAAGAGAATTGTCATATTGGGAAACCGAGGTAGCGAATAGCATTACAACAATAATAGAACAACTTAAGTACTTTATTAAGAACTAATGAAAAGTACTACAATCCTTGTCTAACCATCGTTATTAAAATTACATCGAAAGACTAATGTTTGTTAAATCAACTAATATCCAAAAGTAAATAGTCATCGATTTCTAGATAAATTGTGTCAACGAACTGCCCCTCCCGATCATGCATCGCAAGATTCACTGCTCCTCATTTAAACGGAAATAACAAAAGCATCATAACATGCCACCAATTTTAAAGATTTGGGTTGATGACGCGGACATTACAAACAAACACGTCAATAAATCATTACATCAATAAGCAGAACCTCGAAGTGACAACGGTAATAACAGAATAATCAAACAACAAATAAGGACTACAACAAGACATCAAACACAGAAACTTCTAACATCACAACATCTTTCTCACATCAACATCCTCAGTTTTGAATGTGCACATCCCTCTAACAGCGGGTCCAAAAGAAGAGAATTCTGAGGTGGCATCAATGATCAAATGGCGCCAGAATCAATTAATTACCCGTATTGAAACCCACCAATTCAAAATAGCACAACAAGCATCGCAACGCTTCCGGCACCCAATATTTATTCAATAATTCGGTTCAACCGTTCTCAATCCATCAGTACCACGACAATTATAATATACAATGCACAATACACAATGCAATCAATCCATCACAATTGTTATCACAAGTTGATCTAAATGATAAAGCCATGCAAACTCAAAAGAAGAGCACGGAATATCCCTACCTGAATAGCAATCTCAAGCACAAACAATAAAAATAAAACACGGTCTTCTACAAATCCACACCTACAACAGTTATTACATACACAATCACCATCTACCTACTCAATTACAACTAATTACTATTTTCCCCAAAATCCTAGGGTTAGCGACTTAGCGCATAACTATATTAAATAGTGGGTCATACGATTAGATTCGTAGATTAAAAGAGAAGATGAATAGTTAGAATTTGGAAGCTAGAATTTTCGCTTACGAATCAAGAATAAGATAGAATAGATTAAAATCAAGAAGAATTTTCCCCAAAATAATTTGATTAAGACCTCACCTTTTCTCTCTTTAGACTATGTGTTTAGGGTTATAAGAGATTAGAATTATATATGAAGCAAAGAGTCTAATTCTGAATTTTTTATCCTCATGTAGTTATTGGGGTAATTAGGAAATGATTAGGAATAAAAGCTCGTAAAAAAATATTAATTACGAGCACACTCGATCGAGTCCTCACTCGATCGAGTGAGGAGGACTCGATCGAGTCCACAGCCTCGATCGAATGATGAAAGATTGATTGAGTTTTCTTTGTAATGAGAATTCCTTTGAAGTGGATGACATATGCCAGTCGACCGGGTATTGAGAACTCGAACAAGTCCTTGTACTTGACAGAGTGATTACCACTCACTCGAGTTATCCTATAAATTTAAGGGTATCCCAATCTTTCCCCTTTAAAATGAACTTCATCCTCGAAGTTCGCTCACACTCTGAAGAGTCTATTGATCCAAGATACTCAGGGGGGTGAATTGAGTATACAAATTTTTCGCTTATTTAACAATTTTCCGTATGAAGCGTGATTAGATATTTACTTAAAGTTTATTGATTAAACTTAAGTAAATTAAACAATGATAAGACAAAGAAAAATGAACGAACGAACGAAAGAGGCAACGACACAAGGATTTTGAAGTGGTTCAGTTTCAAATCGAAACCTACGTCCACTATTCTCGATTAATAATTTTAGTACCTTTCTACGGATTACAAAATTATCAACCATACTCGTACAACTAACTCTAGTTGTAACTCACTTTGAGTATCGTTAAATACTCGACTAACTTACGTTAATATGAAAGTGATTGATTGTTCTTCTAATGTTCACAAATGAACGAGTAAGAAACAATGTGAAGCGCTATCATCTTATAACGATAATTAAAGTAAATACAATAAATAACCACACACGACTTTTGAAAATAATAAATTGCAAAGATTATTTTCGTTAAAAACGATTTTGCACTTGATAAAAATTTTGCTCGAAAAGTTTACTGAAAAAATATGGCACGTCTCATATTTATAGTAACAGATCATGAGTTATTGTGGTTAAAGAGATTTCTTTCTTTGCTTGGCATCGAACATATAAGTCCTATGAAAATGTTATGTGATAACCAAGCGGCATTACATATCGCGAAAAATCTCGTGTTCCATGATAGAACGAAACACATCGAAATTGATTGTCATTTCATACGGACACATTTGGTTAATGGTACCATATCGACATCCCATGTTCACAGTCATGAACAGATAGCTGACTTGTTCACTAAGGCTCTTGGAGGTGAAGCTTTTAGGTACTTGCAGTTCAAGTTGGGCATCGGTGTCCCTAGTGCTCCAACTTGAGGGGGGATATAGAGAATAATATTAGAATTATTATGTGTAATATTATGTATAAGATATGATATGGTGTATAATTTAGTTACCTTAAGTGATGAAGTAGTTTAGCGAAATTGTTAGGGTAGAATCATAGTTGGTTTTGTATATATGTGAAGTCTTGTAATCGTTTTCATTCAATCAAACATAATACAATCTTTCCTCATACCAAAATTTCAGTTCTTCAAATGCCACCAAAATCTCTATTAACTAGTCTACCAACTAGTTTAGCTCCCGCGCAATGCGCAATGCGCAATATTTCTAGAGTTTTTCTTTTTGTATTACTTAATCATTCTAAATTAACAACTCATTAATTTTTCATATTTCATGTCATTACATTTTGATATGAAAAAAAAAAAATTGAATTATAAAATTATTCAAGAAAACTTATTAAAATTGAACTGTAAAATTAAATAATAGTGGAATATCATTAACGTTTGCTCATTTTTCTCGTTACTGTATTTTGTTTCGAGAAAAAAAAAAACTGAAAATTAATTGAAGAAAATTGAGGAATGTGCTGAAATGTAATTTTTTTTTAAAAAAAATTTTTTATACCACAAAACTAATGATTCCAATTTATAATTTCTCTCAATTTTTTTGTCACGAAAGTAATCAAAACGATTTATAATTTTGTTTATACATAATATAAGTCAAGTCATTATAAAATAATAGCATCAATAAAAGATTTAATATTTTTTCGTTTTATATTATTTATATTTAAATTGAAATATTATAATTTAGTGTTTAGTGAAAACTATATAATTTGATAAAAACATTAATTTTAATGAAAAGAATTATATAATAACATACATTATACTCCCTCCATTCAACTCCACACTACATGTTTGCTTTTTCACGTTTGCCAACGTGTGTTTTGCGGGATAAATATCTCTAGTTACGTATTTGCAAAAATTATAAAAGTTAGATATTTTTAATGTACTTCTAAAGACGAATCAAATAAGATCCCACATGAATATATTTTAACTTACGTATTGAGAGAAAATCGAAATTGAAGGCTTACCTGTGAATAGTGTACAAAATAGAAATGTGTAATGTGGAGTTGAATGGAGGGAGTAATTATTAATTTCCTTATTTAGTGAATACAATTAAATTATCACTAACTTCTTTATTTAAAAAGATGTTTTTTGGAGGGAAAAATTGTGGGTTCACCTATTCTTTTAATAGATAGGGGAATTTTCTTTTTTTTTTTTGGCCAATTTTTACTTTTTTTTTGTAAGAATGTAGAGTAGCGATCATGTTTTTGGCGTAAAGAGAGTCATAAGGGCAATTTTATTACTCACGGAATTTAAACCCATATTATGAATACCAATTCTCCCAACTTTATCAACTAGGTCCGTTGACTTTTACAATTAGAAATTATTCGTATTATGTACATCAAACTTTAGCCGACTTTTGATAAAAATCGTCTACCTATGAAACTCTCATAAAATTGAAGTACAAGATTCAATTTGTAACATGGATGGACCCTGTCGTATCTGCATGCTTGCATTGAGGAACCTCCAAATAACCCAACACCCACGAAATTTCATTTCACCAACAAAAAACGAAAAATTCATGAAATTTCCTCTTCGCACCAATTTTTTTTTGAGAAAACAAAAATCCTGAAACTTGTCAACAACCATCGCCTTGTGTTACTTTTACACGTAGTACTCCATCTACATACTCATTTTCACCCAATTTCATTAAAATACTCATCTCATATATTAGAGAAACGGGGTGAAAATGAGTGTATGGAGGAAATACTATTTTTTAAATTAAGAAGATTTATGTAAAACGGAGTTTACCCTAAATTAGTACTCCCTTTATTTAATCTGATTTTATGTTTTTATTCATTTATGAGAAGCATTTAAAATAAACAAAGTGAGTAAAAGTATTAATATGTTAAACTAATAAGATACTCATTTCATTTCAATTATTTGTTTATCTTTAGTTAAAATACTTCTTAATTTTTTTCGGAAAAAGTATATTTCATTATTTCTCAAATAGCTAAAAAGTACTCCTAACAAATACTAACAAATACTCTAATTGGGACAGTGAATATTTCTTTAACATAACTAAGGGAAGTTGTTTATAATAGGTTTAAAAGGACATTTGAGTTGAAAAATATGTTATTTTATTTAATTTGTAAATTTATCTTATATACTCGTAGTAATTTGTGTTTTTAAATCTTTTACTTGGATTTTTTTTCCCTCCTTTTTAGTCGATTTGATTGAATATTCATAAATATTCGGGAAAAATATACCTAACATTTTGTTTACTTTTATGTGTAAAGTCGTCTGTACAAAACTCGCAAAAAAATAAACCAATGACATATTAAACCTTATGCAACTACTATAAATAGAAGAACAAGCAGAGTTTACAACAGCAAAAGCAACAAAACACAAACTAAATAAGTAATTAAACTTTCTAATTATCCTCCTCTTCAGTCTCCTGAAATGGCAACCAGCAGTAATGCAGTGGAGCGAAAAACGACAATGCACCGATTGATAGAGGAGCATGGGTCAATCCTAATGCCTGGCGTCCAAGACGCCCTTTCGGCTTCTGTCGTGGAGAAGACCGGCTTCCATGCTGCCTTCGTCTCAGGTTACAGTGTCTCTGCTGCCATGCTTGGCTTACCTGACTTTGGCTTGCTCACGTATGTTTCTCTTTTACGTAACGCTACGTTATTTAGCTAATCTCTTTGTCTTGGTTAATATCTTAGACCATAACTCATTCCTCTGTTGACATGCATGACTGGTTGATGTAGGACAACGGAAGTTGTACAAGCAACTGCCAAAATTACTAAGGCTGCTCCGAATTTGTGTGTTATTGTCGATGGAGGTAACATTTCCACATCGGTCGCTTCTTTTACTATTCTATCTTTTTAGAATCAAAGAATTGATTAGTAAAATAAACATTTTCACTTACATTTTCTCAAGAATCTCTTGTTGTCGTATGATACATAGACACCGGTGGAGGCGGTCCTCTTAACGTCCAAAGGTTCATCAAGGAGTTAATTGCAGCTGGCGCAAAGGGTGTCTTCCTTGAGGTTAAATGATAATGCTTTCACCATATTTTCCAGTAGCATTTAGGCATGTCTTTAGATTGTTTAATCAGAACTAATTCTACCATACTACATGTTCGACAGGATCAAGTGTGGCCGAAGAAGTGTGGTAAGTAACAACAATCCTTAACATTATGAACCTTTAAGTATGATTTGTTTCTAGAGCCATCTCTATTGATTAAAATTTAATTATATGTATCCGCTTTTGCTGGCGTTTCCAGGTCATATGCGTGGCAAGGCAGTTGTTCCTGCAGAGGAGCATGCCCTCAAAATCGCCGCTGCAAGGGAAGCTATTGGTGATTCAGACTTCTTCCTTGTAGCCAGGACCGATGCACGTGCACCTCACGGTCTTGAGGAAGGAATTAGACGTGCTAACCTCTACAGTGAGGCAGGAGCAGATGCAACCTTTGTTGAGGCACCGGCTAATATTGGCGAGTTGAAGGAGGTTTCCAGTAAGACAAAGGGTTTGAGAATTGCCAATATGATTGAAGGAGGGAAGACTCCCTTACACACACCAGAAGAGTTCAAGGAAATGGGTTTCCATCTGATTGCTCACTCGCTCACAGCAGTGTATGCTACAGCTCGTGCATTGGTTAACATCATGAAGATCTTGAAAGAGAAGGGAAGTACTAGAGATGACTTGGACCAAATGGCTACATTTTCCGAGTTCAATGAGCTCATTAACTTGGAGTCTTGGTACGAGATGGAATCTAAGTTCAAGAGCTTTACACCAAAGGCTTGATGAATTGCCTGTTGGCCTTACTCAGTCACAAGAATTCGCCGCTGCTTTTCAATTCACAGCATTATTCCTGGTATTTCATCATCAATATGATATATTTAAACAATACAGTTTCTCTTGCTTGTATAATTGCGTCGCTCTTCTTCGCATAACTACATAAGTTGTATTCAGTCTTATAATAAATGTATTTATTCTTATGCTTTATTTCTGCACCTTCCGAAATGTAATCTTTGAAATCAATCATCAAAGAAATAATGCGAAACTTGTGTTAATCTGCCTCAAAGCTTCTTTACGGAACTTATGTGAATCTGCCTCAAAGCTTGATAATCACAATACTGTCGGGCCAATTCCCCAGAATTTGTTACGCATAACTGAATACGGAGTACAATTTAGATGTATGTATTGAAGGGAACCAAAACATTTGTTTTTGCATATATTGCAGTACGAGGCAATCTCATGATAAGGTTATCGTGAGCTACTGAGCTTGACCGGCTGTATTATAGTATAGTGATTTGTTTATTTGGTTTCGGTTGTTTTGGGAGTAGAAGGTTTTTCTGGAGTCTTTTCAAGATTAGCATCACTGATAAGGTCTTCTAATGCGTTCGCTGACAGACCATACCGGATACAGTGCAACTATTAGGAAGTCCACGACCACGAGAAATACTACAACAGCAAGAATTCAAGCAACATAGCATTTGAAGGCAAATCATATAGATTGGATTACACATCCAAGATTCAACAAGCAATTGCGCATTCGTCTAAATCCTTCAAAGAAAATAATAGACCGCATAACTAGCATAAGCACTACAGAGAACCATTCCTAATAACCACCCTTGAGATCGTTGGTGACATCATGTGGGATGGGAGTAACAATCACAATTGTTGTACCCTCAATCCAAGAAACCAGGCTCATGACCCTCAATCCATGGTCACATTGCAGGATCATTTTACACAATTCCCCAATTCCATGCAACTCGGTCATCCTTAAAAGCAGTCCTGTTTGCTGGGGCTACACAGCTTGTGCATGGCTCAATCAAGTTTCACCCTTTGCCGTCAAGGTGGTAACTAGTACGGAGTAGTCTAGTACTCCTAACAAATACAAGTACCCTTCATACTATAATTATCAGCATACCGCATACGTGAATTGCCTGAGTGAATCTGTAAATCCAGATTGACCTTCTAAGAAACACAAATACACATAAGATCTTCTCCCAACATCTTGGATGATGAGAGTCAATTGTGTGTGATAACAGACCACACATGACATAGTAGTATAGTACTACATTAGGAAGTCCACGAGAAATACTAAAACAGAGAGCAATATAGCATTGAAAGCAAATCCCATATATTGATTACTCCTAAAATTGCAAACAAGTTCACATCCAAAATTCAACAAGCGATTGTGCATCCGCCTAAAGCCTTCAAAAGAGAATAATAAAGACAACATAAAAAGCATAAGAACAACAGAACACAGTTCTAGTAACCGCCCTTGAGATCGTTGGTAACATCATATGGGATGGGAGTAACAGTCTCAATTGTTGTACCCTCGACCAAGAAACCAGGCTTAGGACCCTCAGGCTGCCTCTTAGTACTGATCTTCACACCCTTAGCCTTGGCCTCGGCCTTAAGCTGGTCATTCTTCTTCACTCGGAGCTTGAAGTCCTCCTGGCACCTTGATGGCTGCACATGCTCAATACGAACATGGATCCTTTTTGGGATGATCTTGTTCCTCACCTACATGTGCATAACCATGTTAGTAAGAGAGTATAAATACTTCATGATACAAAGAGAAGAACCCCAACAAAAGGTTACTACAGTGAAAAACTACAGTGATAAAGTAAGGTGAATGGCACCCGGGGAAGACATCCATGGAAGAACATCACCAGTGTGCAAAAACTCAAACCAAAACTAACGTAATCAGAAATTACCCGGGAAAATCATGTAAGTTTTACCCTGGTGGATACCCAATAATTGTGTGGAGATAACAGAAATGAATTAAATCAAAATCAAGCAATTTTATTGGATAATATGCATAAGCAAGAAACAACCACAAGAACAACAGCATTACAGGGTGAGGGAGATCATACTAAGCAGTTTTTACCCCTCTGAACATAAGAAACGGCTTCTGAAAACCCCTTAATGATAATTGCATTGAGATCTTCGTGTAGTAATTAGTACAAATGAAGATAAGGGCAACCAATTTTCTAGGAGCAGCTTAGAGCAAATAATCAACAAACAAAATTATAACATCAAGCAATTAAGTTGAAAAACATTCAGGCAATTTGGAAGGAAAGAGAGGGGAAGGATTTGGAGGGAGGCAATTTCCATTGTTTAGATAGCAAAACGGGGATGGAAGAATTTGAGGGATGGATAGTGGATCCCACCATTTCCCTCCTTGAAGGCAAAATATTTCTCCTCCAACATAGAAAAGATTTGGAGGGAAAACTCCCACCCACCATTCCACTCCACTTACCTTCCCTTCCCTCTTTTCTCATCAGGTCCCTCTCCCTCCATTTTCGGTGTCCAAAGAGGGCCTAAGGCCTAAAAATACACAAATTTTAGCTCAAGTCCAATAGACCGTAACAAAGTAGGCTTATAATTTGATTACCAAGGTACAATCTCATTTAAAAGTGTACGAAGTAGAAAATATCCTCAAAGAACAATGTCCACAAAACAAGCAACCCCAAACAACAGTGGCAATGGAATTAAATATGGATAGCGACAATCCGTGACAGCCAAAGTTATCAAGGTCTTTCCTCTAATAAAGACCGCATTTTGGAATACAACAACATACGATCAATTAGGAGATCAAGTCTCAATCCGCGACATCGCAATTGTTTGTTAAAATAAAATACGCCTCACAAAGAATAAAAAAGCTAAACAAATGATTGGGACGGAAGTTAGGGAGTATTACAAAACAATATCATAACCCAATATTATGACATCAATAAATCAAAAGAAAATGCAATGAAAATGATTGAATGATGTATACCTGTTTGTTAACCTCAACACCAATGGCGCGCTTGGTGACATTCCAGACACGACCAGTGCGGCCATGGTAGAACTTGTGAGGCATACCCTTGTGAATAGCACCATTAACCTTGACATCGACATACTCACCGACATGGAAGGTTCTCAAGTAAGTTGAAATTGGGATAACACCCTTTCGTCTGAATGGCCTTGCGAACAGATCCCTTGTTCTCGCCCTTAATCCATGTCCTGCTGGCATTTTTCTGAGCTTGGTGTTTCTCTTTCTTCAACGGCGGATGAATTTGGGGATTTAGGGTTTGGTAATTGAGAGGGGAGTGAAACAACTCAACATTTGGGGTTTATAGATGCAAGGGTTTTTATTTGGTCATCTCAACTTTCTTCATTTTGTTGGGCTGAAGCTCTTTAAGATAGTTTCATTTCAGAGCCCAATTGCTAAATGTCAGGTTACGCGGGGTTCCACTCAATTTTCGGATAAACTATTATCAAATTATTTATGGATAATAATTAGTGCGCACACATCAGGGTCGAGTCAATTCAGATTCAAGTCAAACTCGGATCTTCAATTCAGGTGTTCGCTCGGGTATAAGTATATGACTTATGAGTTAGGTCATTTTGTTGGGTTAATTTTGTCCGGTCTAATTGTGCCCCTAACTTCTACCACTTGTGTCTTCTCTTATTTCCACTTTTTAAGTAGAACACAAGAAAAACAATAAACATAAAATTACACCAAATTAAAAATCTAATCACAAAACAACAAATTCAACAAAGTTAAACACGGGAAATTCAACGATAAATCAATAAAATTCATCTATCAATTATGTTAATCTAAAACCATTATTATAATTTTTTTTTTAAAAAGACGAAATATGAGTCTAGATATAGGAGATCGTGTCTAAGCCTAGGTTTATATGTAAATCTCCCACTTTCTAATTAAGATCTGGAATTCTGGACATTGGAGGTTTATGATTAAGCCTTAAAATGAATTGATTGAATTTTTGACTGTATGAGACTTATGATTATGAATAAAATGGCTCATAAGCTAACACAAAGAGCCATTAATCTGTAAAATCACTCTTGCCTATTGTTCAAAAAACAAAACAAAAAACAAAAAAAAACAAAAAAAAGTGAAGATGGGATCTCTCGTGTCCATACTTGCGTTGAGTTTTGGAAAATTCTTGTCCCAAACTAGGTTGGTCATAAATCTCCTACATCCAAGACTAAATCAACTAACTTTAACGACGTCACATTCAAGCTTCTTCAAGAATAATTATGGAGTATTCACCATATACTCTGTGGTTGACCAGTGAACACCGAAGGTGACGAATGCAGGTTCCCTCGTCATCCAGTAATCATAATACTGTCAGGCCCATTCCGCAGAATTTGTTGAACATAACCAAGTACCATTAAGATGTATGTATTGAAGTGAACCAAAACATTTGTTCTCCCCATTGCAGTACGAGGCAATCTGATAATAAGGTTACGTGAGCTACTGCGCTAACTGGCCGCATTAGTGTAGTGATCTGTTCATTTTGGTTTCAGTTGTTGAGGGAGTACAAGTTTTTTTCTGTGAGTATTTTCAAAGACTGAAGTAGCATCATTGATAAGATTATAGTTGATCATTGCAACAACACAAATAACTTGATAGATCTTCCATAGTTCCACTACAGGATTATTTTACAAAATTTCCCTAACCCACTATGCGACACGGTCAGCTATAAAATAAAGATGTAACTTGGGTAGCAGTCCAGTGTGCTGGGGCTAGACATGTCTTGTGCATGGCTCAATCGAGATTCACCCTTGCCTTTCAAGGTGGTAACTGGTAACTGGTAACTGGTAACTAGTAATCTAGTACTACGTATTTGAGTACAACTATAAATGATAAACTTCATACTATAACTATTCAGCATATCGCGTATGTGAAATGTGAATCCCAAATCAGTGAAGGTAAATCCAGATTGTCCTCCAACCTTCTAAGAAACATAATCTAAGATCTTCTCCCAACTACAGGGATGCTGAGAGTCTAATATGTGTACTAACAGACCATACAGGATACCTTGCTACTAGTATTAAATTAGGTAGTCCGCGAGAAATACTACAGCGAGTACAGCCACAAGCAATATCACATTGAAAGCAAATCCCGTAGATTGATTACGCCTAAAAGTGTAAATAAGACCACATCCAAAATTCAACAGGTGATTGTGCATTGCCCTAAAGTCTTCATAAGAAAATAACAAATACAACATAAAAAGCATAAGCAACAGACCACAATTCCTAGTAACCGCCTTTGAGATCGTTGGTGACATCATATGGGATAGGAGTAACAGTCTCAATTGTTGTACCCTCGACCAAGAAACCAGGCTTAGGACCCTCAGGCTGCCTCTTAGTACTGATCTTCACACCCTTAGCCTTGGCCTCTGCCTTGAGTTGGTCATTCTTCTTCACACGGAGCTTGAAGTCCTCCTGGCACCTTGATGGCTGCACATGCTCAATACGAACATGGATTCTCTTTGGGATGATCTTGTTCCTGACCTAAATATACATAACCATGTGGGTAAGCAAGTATAAAGGCTGTATGATACTAAAAGGAGACAAAAAAAAGGTAACTTCACACTTTTCAGTGAAAAACTTCAATTATAAAGTAAGGCGAATGAAACCAGCACAAGACATCTATGGGATAATATTACCGATGTACAATTGTACAGATACTCAATAATGGTGTGAACTACGGCACCCAGAAATCACCCATGAAAACCAAATAATGGTGTGAACAAACAAACGTGGACGACATTAAAGTTAAGCAATTTGGTTGAATAACATTCATAAACATGAATCAACTACGAGGACAACAGCATTGAAGAGTTAGGCAGATCACACACAGCAACTTTTACCCCTCTGAAAGTAATATGTGGTTTCCAAAAAAAAACCACAATGAAAATTGCACTGTGTGCTTCTTCACATAACCATCCCTACAATTGAAAACAAGGGCAACTAATTTTCTAAGAAACACTTTAGAGCAAAATATCAACAAACGAAATGATAACATCAAGCAATTAATTTGAAACATTCAGGCATTAAAATGCACAAATTTGAGCAAAAACCAAACGGCACTCAGAAATCACCCATGAAAACCAAATAAATTTTACTGCTCACGAATACCCAATAATGGTGTGGAGATAATGTGTATGAGCACGAAACAACTACAAGAACAAGATTACAGAGTACGGGAAATCACACTAAGCAAGTTTTACCCTCCTCTGAAAGAAATACACGCTGTTTCTGAAAATTCCATAATGACAATAGCGGTTTCAAGAAATTACGAAAGTATAGCATCGTTAATGGAGTAGCTAATACTATCTCATAGCAGTAGAAAATATCCTAGAAGAACAATGTTCCGAGAACAAGCAACCCAAACAACAGTACAATACGCTCTCCGTCGCGATCGCTAGTTTAATTAAAATATGCCTCGGGAGTATCACAGTACAATATCATAACCAAAACGAGTAATCCAATAATTATCACATCAATAAATCAAACAAACAACGAAACAAAAATGAAATGGAAATCAACGGAAATGAAGAATACCTGTTTGTTGACCTCGACACCAATGGCGCGCTTAGTGACATTCCAGACACGACCAGTGCGGCCATGGTAGAACTTGTGGGGCATACCCTTGTGGATGGCGCCATTAACCTTGACATCTACATACTCACCGACATGGAAGGTCCTCAAGTAGGTTGAAATTGGGATAACACCCTTTCGTCTGAATGGTCTTGCAAACAGATCCCTGGTTCTCGCCCTTAATCCATGTCCAGCCGGCATTGTTCTGAGCTTCGGGTTTCTCCTTCTTCGATGGCGGCTGAATTTGGGGATTTAGGGTTTGTTAACATTTGAGGTTTATAACTGCAAGGGTTTGTATTTTGTCAACAAAAGTTTGTTCATTTCTTTGGGCTGGACCTCTTTGAAATTGCTTTATTTCGGAGCCCAGTTGCTAAATGGCGTCGATGAATATAGCTGACTCTTGGATACTAGATCCAGTTACCTAATCACACTCGATCGTCTGACCCAACACTCGTTTACTTTCCTAATCAATCAATAAATAAATAAATATAAATATATATATATATATATATATATATAT
>VHZZ01000290.1:125262-142760 GCA_009801015.1 Silene noctiflora
TGAAGCTTTCGAAAAGTTCAAAGAGTTTCAGAATGAAGTAGAAAACCAATTAGATAAGAAGATTAAAACATTGCGATCGGATCGTGGTGGGGAGTATTTAAATAATGAATTCATTAATCACCTTAAAAATTGTGGTATTGTATCTTAGTTAACTCCGTCGGGCACACCACAGTTGAATGGTGTGGCTAAGAGGCGAAATCGAACTTTATTAGATATGGTTCGTTCGATGATGAGTCAAACTGAGTTACCAGACTCATTTTGGGGATTTGTCATTCAATATGATATACGCTCACTAAATCAAAGCCCGACTAAAGCAGCCGGAAAGACTCCATGTGAGATATGGAAAGGGAAAGTCCCGAATTTGTCATACATGAAAATATGCGGTTGTGATGCTTATGTCAAGAACAAGTTTGACGATAAGATAGCTCCTCGTTCTGACAAATGTAACTTTGTAGGATACCCCAAGGAGACGCGTGGTTACTATTTCTACAACCGACGAGAACAAAGTGTTTGTGGCTCGTGAGGCTGTCTTTCTAGAAAAGGAATTTATTTCTAGAAGACAGAGTAGGAGAAAATTTGAACTTGAAGAAGTTCGAGAGCCACAAACTGAGGAGACGACACGGGAAGATGTTCCTTCTTCATCCAACTCAGTTATTGTTCCTTCTGAACCTATGAGGTCAGGTAGGGTTAGTCGTCAACCTGATAGATATCTGAGAGTAATCGAATTGAGAGGATGATGATTATGAAGTGTTACTTTTAGAAAGTGACGAACCTAAAACCTACAAATCGGCTATTACTTGTTCCAACTCTAAGCTTTGGCTAGAAGCCATGCAGTCCGAAATAGATTCCATGTACGATAATCAGGTATGGGACCTGGTTGACTTACCTGGAGATGCTCGACCTCTTCATTATAAGTGAATCTTTAAGATTAAAATCGGCATGGATGGACATAAAGATGTCTACAAAGCTAGACTGGTGGCGGAAGGTTTCACCCAAGTTCATGGTTTACACTATGACGAGACTTTTGCACCAGTTGCTATGCTAAGATCTGTTCGGATTATGTTAGCGATCACTGCATTCCATGATTATGAAATATGACAAATAGATGTCAAGACCGCCTTCCTGAACGGGTTTCTGGAGGAGGTAGTGTATATGACACAACCTGAAGGTTTTGTAGATCCTAAAAATCCTACCAAAGTGTGCAAACTTAAGAGATCCATTTATGGTCTTAAGCAAGCATCAAGGAGTTTGAATCATCGTTTTGATCATGTTATTAAACATAATGGCTTTTCTCGAAGTGTTGAGGAGCTATGTTTATACATGAAGTTTAGTGGGAGTAAGGTTGTTTTCCTACTCTTGTATGTAGGCGACATACTACTCATTGGAAATGATGTACCATTGCTTTCTTCTGTAAAAGAATGGTTGGGAAGTCACCTCCAAATGAAAGATTTGGGAGAAGCTCAACGCATCTTAGGAATCCGGATCTATAGAAATAGATCCAAAAGGTTATTAGCTTTGAGTCAAGAAGCTTATTTTGATAATATTCTTGATCGATTCAATATGAAAAACTCTAAGAGAGGATTTATGCCGATAGGTAGTGGGATAACTTTGAGTAAGTCACAGTGTCCTACCGAGCCTAAGGATATTGAACGCATGAAATCGATTCCCTATGCTTCCACTGTTGGATCGATCATGTATGTTATGATATGCACTAGTCCCGACGTCTCGTATGCTCTAAGTATGACGAGTCGGTAACAAAATAATCCAGGTGATAGTTACTGGATAACCGTTAAGAATATTCTTAAGTACTTGATAAGGACTAAAGATTCATTATTGGTATTTGGCGGAAATACTGAGTTATGTGTAAAAGGTTACACGGATGCTAGTTTTCAAACAGACAGGGATGATTTGAAATCCCAGGCTGGTTTTGTCTTTCTGATGAATGGAGGAGCGGTTTGCCGGAGAAGTTTTAAAGAGGCTGTCACTGCTGATTCTACAACGGAAGCTGAGTACATCGCATCATCTGAAGCTGTAAAGGAAGCTGTTTGGATTCGACAATTTTTAGAGGGACTAAAGGTAGTTCCGACTGCCGAAGATCCTATCACTATCAATTGTGATAACAATGGGGCAATTTTTCAAGCAAAAGAGCCCAAGTCTAGTAATAAGTCCAGACATGTACTTAGAAAATTTCACGTAATTAGAGATTTAATTTAAAGAAAGGATATTACAGTTTGTAAGGTTGGGACTGTAATACCTCAGGTTTTAGGCAGTTGAGTACTCTATCGAGTGGAGCCTACTCTACCGAGTAGGTAATGATCAATGTTTTGGCAGTAGTCTGTTTCGTAGTTACTCGACCGAGTTGGGACAACTCGATCGAGTAGGAGGTACTCGATCGAGTACACTATTTCCTCGATCTAGTAGCTGTGCTGTTACAGGTTTTATACCCTGTTTGTTTATAAGGTAAAAGGGAGAGGTTATTTTATATAACAACGCTTTCTTCGTTTCACTTTTACTTTTACAACTTTTACATCGCTAAAACAATGTAAAGATCCACTCTCCTTTTTTCTCTCAAATCAAGGGTTGTGTTCGTCGTAATTTGGGGCTTTTCATACTGCTGCGTTCGTCGTGTCGTGGGTAAAATCTTCGTACCGTTTTTAAGTTAATTTATTAATGTTGGTTAAACTTTAATTGGGTAAATTGGGGGTTCTGGGAGTAATTATTGGGTAGATTGTAATTGAATGTTTAATTGTATAGGAGGTGCCTTTGTAGAGGAGAAATTATGATCCGCTTGCTCTAGCTTTGTGACCTTCATCTCAGGTAGGGTTTCCCTACTCGATTACTGTATAATTGGTTGTGACGATGTGATGACATGAGAATATCTATGTTTATGATGGTATTGTTGATGATGACATGTTTATTAATTTATGGATGAATGTTATAATTGTATGTGGTTCGCGAGGTGCGCCCTCGGCTGAGTGGAGTCATTTTTGGGAATGACTTCACGCCCTTGTTCGTCCCTTGTGGTTCCCGTCACAAGGGGGATGTGCACATTAAGGTTCAATGGGTTTTGCGCTCTATGGTTTTGAGCAAGGCTTAGGTGGCAAGACTGTGGTCCCTACTAGCGGAGTGGATTATCTATTGCGACGGGTAATCTGGCAGGGCTACACTTGTGTAGTCAGGTGTTTGGAGAAATTATAGAGTTAGAAGTATATGGCAATGTGTTTCATTGTATTGTTGTATCTTTTTATGTAGTAACCGACCCCATTTTATGTGTTTTGAAAACTGTGGTGATCCATTGGGGAATGGTGAGCAGTTGATTAGCAGGTATTACCTTGGATAGCTCGCGGGTTGCTTGGGATGAAGTCACCATTGAGTCTATTAGCTAGTCTTCCGCTGTGTCTATGTCAGTTTTGGTTTCAGTACATGTAGTGTTTGGTTTGAGACAGTTGTACCTCACTTTGAGAAGTTTTGGACTTGGATATATGTATCACTTTAACTTTAATCTTTAAATGTTGTTTCTTAATGGTCTGTTATGATATACTATGCCTCGGGTAACCGAGATGGTAGCATCTCTATGTACTAAGGTGGTCTTGGTAAGACACCTTGGTGTATGAGGGTGTTACAGGGACAAATGAAAACATCGCTGATGCTTTAACCAAGGCATTGTCTCAAGCTAAACATGATAGTCATGTAGATTCTATTGGATTGAGACGAATGTCAGAACTGTTGTAAATTATGAGATATGTAATAATTAAGATATTGTACTAATTATTTCATATATGATAATCGCATTTATCGTTTGAGTTTTAAATTTATAAACTCTTATATTCAGTTTTATCTGAATTTATATATACTTTGTTTTATCCAAATAGGCTGTAGTGACAAAGTTGAACCCTATTAAAGTGAACTGGATTAACATTGTATTTTTTCTCTAGTTACTTAATGAGGTGACGTCTCAAAGTGACTAGATTATAAATCGATTGATGGCAAGTTCGACTGCCATAGAGTCATTGAGATGACTAGTCGATTACATAGGCAGAATGTGGAGACATTTTGTCGGACAGTGACCATTTATAGAGTCCTTAATGTTGCCTGGTCGTGGCGAGGATTTCTATTTATTCCTTTGAGTCAATTCTTTAGACTTGCGACTATTTGTCTTAATTGATATAGTTTTCCGATGGCTTAGGTTTTTGTCCTAGGTCGCGCCGTAAAAGGAGGCCGACGATGGACATCTACTGGGTCATTGTGATCTGTATCAAACAAAGAAAATAGGTCAATGAGATTGTCCACCCTTGTCAGGGTATAATATCTCAAGGCCACTCGAGGGGATGTAACTGGAAATGCGTGGCCACGCTCGGGTGAGATCTATAGTAGATTATCCGGTCAGACAACTATTCTCCTGATCGAGGAAGCCACTCATGATATGATCATGTGCGAGTACGACCTGTAAGACACCTTGCATTGAGTGGGAGATTTAACGGACAAGAGAATTGGTAGCGCACACTTGTATCGGACAAGTGGGAGATTGTTGGAGTAGGTGTCCTCCTCAATAGTGTGTCTACATAATAAATCCCGTAAAAGGAATATCAGGGACGTAATATTTATTTATTCTTGTCAGTTGGTCAACGTATATCGGTAACGCTCGGCTGACTAGAGTTTGATGGCGGTGATCAACTGACCCCTTTCGGTCACACCTATAGGATGATGCTCAAATGGAAAAACTAATTATTTGTGTAAGATACAATTTGGATTAGTTCTTTGTATAATATTGACTTTTAATTAAGTCAAGTGAATTTATTATTAGATGACGGGTTATGAACTCGGGTCAAGGGAATTTATTATTTAGTTATATGATAATTAATTAATAAATGTTAGACGATATTTAGTAATTAATATTTAATTGACTAAACTATTACGGTATATGTGCATGTTATGAGGCGGAGATAATTAGCTATTTAAATTTACAAGAGGTTGTAAAATTAGCTAATAGGATTATATAAGACACATTTTATATTGATAAAATGATCTAATGTTACTTAAAAGTTAAGTGTACATTATTAGTTAATTTATATTATTTAAGTGTTAAATAATTAAACTAATATTTAATTATATAAGATAATTAAATATAAGTCTTATAAGCATTTGTGAGACAAATGTCAAAAATCGAAATGGACCCAATTTACATATAGTGGGCCGATTAACGCATGGTATAATAACCATATGGGTTGGTGCCTAACCCACTATGTTTTGATGTTCATTTGTTTACATTTCATACCCTATAAATGCCCCCTATCTTACACACTTTTAGAGGTTGAAATTTTAAGAAAAAAACTCTAAAAAGGCTCCTTTTGGCCGGTTTATAGAGTGAAAAGAAGGAAGAATCTTCATTTTCTTCATATTTTCATCCTAAAACCTTGATCAAGTTGTTGATCATTTACATCACATATTCACACAATAATAATAAACATTAACTCATATTATTAGTGTAATAATATTATTAATATTATACAAAAATATTGTCCTAAAATTATCTAGTTAATAAATTTAGGATATTTTCGAGCTTAGTCTTGGGTGCATCCAAATGAGGTTTTCTAAGTTGATAACTTGGGTTTGGAAGATCATCCTTAAGCTTGTAGATTATTCTGTAAGACTACAATTGTTGTAGTTCTTATTGCGTTTTACCAATGTAAGAAATTTTTTCCTCTTTATTCATTTTTATTTGCATGCACGTTTTCTTTAAGACTATATAATAAATAAACAAGTAATTTAATATGACATTATAAAGGTCTAATGAGGGTCTTATACTAACACAAGGTTCCAAGAGCGGTATTTTATAGGCCGTAATACGTATTTAACATGTCATTTACGTATTAAATATAACTAGGTTTTAAAGCGATTAAAAAATTAGATCTCTTCGAAATGCTTTAATTTCTGAAGACGACAGTAGCAATGATAAATAATCTTCTTTGTTGATGTCGGTTAAGCTTTTATCTTATATGAGATTCAATCAATTTAAGGAGAATCTGCCTATTGGTGGAAGGGGAAGAGGTGAGAGGTGAGAAGTGAGAAGTAAAAAAAAAGGTAAAGCGAAAGTAAAATGCAAGAACTAAATGAAAGGAAATGGAGAGAAGAAACAATGAAGAAGATATATTATATTATTATTACTCATTAATCTCATCAATCTTACACCGTTAGATCGTTTTCAAATATTATAATCCTAACCGTTAAAAGGAAATGGAGAGAAGAAGAAATGAAGAGGATCTCAATTGAAACACAATGAAAGGGTATAGATGGAGAGAAGGAAATAGAGAGAATCCTTGGCTCCTTGCTCATGATACTCTCCAATCTCCATTTCTGTCTCTCCGTAACCTCTCTAATACACCAATATTGTATTATATATCTCATTTTCATTTTTTCTTACTCAAGTATATTTACAACCACTCGATCTATTCAGAATTACATCCGGACCATTAATAAGTAATGTAGCTCCATTTCTTTTGAGGAAATGAAGAGAATCCTTACTCATATATAAGGTAGGGACAAAAGCTGTTCACTTTCCTTTTGGCCGGATAATTATAATGGGGGTTTTTCAGTGGGCATAGGATAAGAAATCAAAATAGGAAAGAAATAAATGTATTTTTTGTAAAGAAAAGTAAAAGTGATAGAATATAATAACGGAAATTTCCCACAATACCCCTTAATTTTGTCAGATTTCCCATGGTACCCCTGCTTTTAAGAATCCGCCCATGGTATCCTTAAGGTTCTACTTTTTTGCCTGTGGTACTCCTTCATGTAATGGCCGTTAACGGAACGTTAACTTTTGATGACATTACAATAAATATTAAATTAAAAATTAATAAAAAAATGAAATAAAAATAAAAGTTTGAGCATTTTCCATGGTACCCCTGTACTTTATACATTTTCCCCCAAATATCCTTAAGTTAAAACAAAAGAAGCATCATGTTATGTCATTACAATTCACCACCCAAAAAATTAACAAGGTTATGGATTTAAAAAGAGATTATATAGAAAATGACTCCTGGCTTACTTGAGTATGTTAACTTAGTCTCAGAAGCTAAACAACTATCCAACATGGCTATGTTAATTAAAAGAAAGATTTGAGGGATTAAGTTAATGATGACATGAAGGCAAAGATGAAAACTTTATTCAAGGCCTTACTTATATTTTAACATAATTTAATTATATACGTACATGTTGGTGTGAATAAGAGTAAGTCGAGATGACACAGAATGATAGCAAAATGCCCTCCTTATCAAGCTATTACATTGCTTAAATAAGGAATCTAGTGGGAAAACTGTATAAGAAAATTGTTCAAGAGTACCATGGGAAAATTGTTACAACTCAGGGATATCTGAGGAAGAATGTATAAAGTACAAGGTACCATGGAGAATGCGAAACTTTTATTTTTTTATTTCGTATTTTTTTTTATTAATTTTTAATTTAATAATTATTGTCACGTCATCAAAAGTTAACATCTCGTTAACGACCGTTACATAAAGGGGTATCACGGGCACAAAAGTAAAACCTGAAGGGTACCATGGGCGGATTCGTAAAAGCAGGGGTACTATGAGAAATCTGACAAAATTAAGGGGTATCATAAGAAATTTCCGATATTATAATTTTCTATAAAAACATCATTTAATTCTTTTTTTTTTTTTTTTTTTTTTTTTTTTTTTATCCTATACGTAGTAGATATAGGTTATAAAAGCCGTTTTTTAACCAAATTACAAAAATTGTTTCCCCAAATTGCGAGGAGGTAGAACATCAACAATTCAACACTCATAAAAGGTTTTTGGACTAATTAGCTGAATACAAATAGTTAAAGGTCTAATAGACTGATATCATTAGGGTACCTAGATCCTTAATAAAAGGATCAAAACTTGAAATTAAGATGAGCTTAGTTGAAAGATATGAGAAGCCATGTGATAAGACAAAACGCGTCGTGTAATCTGTCATTAATAATTAATCAGGAATTAAGTGGGATGTTTGACCTATAAAGATAAGATAATAAAGTCACGATCTACAAATTGGACATAGCATATAGTGTCCTTTAAGCAAGACTACACGACCCGCAAATTATGTGGTTAGGTAGTTAAATTAGTTAAATGGAGATCTTGGTAATAGTATTAGCAACTTAAATATGTTACGGTGTGCTCTAAAGTCTAAGGCAAATGACGTACGGCTGATGACTATATGGCCTCATTTATATCAACTTCTCAAATTTGCCAAGCAAATGATAATGTCACTACAATTTTTGTTAATTTCACAACAATACAAGTAATGCTATATTTGGTAAAACTAGCTGAAAAGATAGTTAAAACCTGGAAAACTACCTAAAACTATAAAGTTAACTGAAACCTGAAAATGTAGCTGGATATTAGTAGTTGATAAGGTGACTGATTATATAAAAAAAATGTTTGGGAAACTAACTGAAAATGTAGCTTATTTTAGTGTAATGATGTAAAAGAATATAATAATTTTTTAATATATTATAGATTGAAAGGTAAAAAAGGAATATAAATTAGAATTAGATACTTGAAATCTTAAATGCTACCCTAAATAACATTTCATTTTAGGTAGCTTATTTGGTCAAATAAGCTACTCCCTCCAATCCCCTATTTTATTCCCTTTTGTTTTCAGGGCAAAAATTTAAAAAGATGGCAAACTTACCCATTTGCCCTCATGTTAGTAGCCCACGTAATCGGTAGTCACATGTCTCTCACTTTTCACCAAACATCATGTCATCTTCGGCGAGCTCTCCTCTTCTCCTTTCTTCTCCCTCGCCGGCGACCTCTCCACGGCAGGCCCAACCGACCTTCTCTTCCCGCCGGATCTATTCGTATGTTGTACATCTGACATTTTTAACCAGACTCGTTTTGCATGCTAATACGGTCTTCTATAACCATTTACCTAGTCAATTGCTTCATATTTGCCTTGCTAGTATATTTCTATATGTTTTGTAAGAAAGGAACTAAACGTGGCGGATTCCACGACCTTTGTACACCTTGGGAGCTAGTTGACGAGTCTAGAGGATTAACATGAAGAGGAGACAAAGCGTCATGGACCCATAAGATCAATAAGACGAGCTCTTGGGATCTAAGGGACCAATCCCCACGAGCCTAGACCAGACCCTACGGATTATGGAGCAACAAGGACAAAAAGGAGGGACAACATGATGAGCTCGAGCGAGTTGACGATGAGCTCGAGCGAGTTGTCCTAGAGCTCGTACGAGTTCGTGGGCAGTAGCAACCATTCCATATCCAATCCCCACGAGCTGCTCTGGAGTCTAGCACAGCATTGGACTCTCTTAATGGGTCATTCCTTCATATAAGCGCTTAGTTAACCGTAATCTTGTAACCGATATAAATACATTGTTTGTAATATTTCTAATTATGATTGATTAGACTTAGAAAAGCTCTCTTAGATTAGAATACTCTCTTAGATTAAGAGTAGATAGTCTTTAATCTTTCCACAAAGCATTTTAATCTTTCAATAATTGTTCTGTCAATTTACATCTTCAATAGTTTACACTGGATTTCCTTGGGTTTTGTATTGAACAAATTAGTGACAAGTCTTCATCTTTATTCAAGATTTCCTTCCTTTCATTGTTCAATTAGTTGGTATTGCTTCTCAATCTCCCTTTAATTTCTTGTTCATCATTCATTATGTTGTTTATTAGTTGTTTTCTCATCATGCTTAGTTTGGATTGTTTGTTGGTTGTTGTTTACATCCTTCTTGCTATGATTAGTGAGTAGTGATCTTGCTAGGGTTAGGCAGGGGTATTAGGGGGATGATTAAAGAGTGAATCTATGCGTGTTGAGTCTAACAAAATGGATTAATTGTTGTGGTTTCAACTAGTGCATATTAAGTGTTTGATGAAATGCTTGTTTGACAAACTTGTATAAATCTCTATATATTCAACACTCCTATAAGATCGAGAGCCTCAAAAGTTGTTAGACCATGCACTATGTTGTGGGTAGAACGGTTGCACATGAGAGCTAACCCAAATTGACCTAGGTAGGGCCGTAAGATTGAGAACCTCGGTCCATAGTCCTATAACATTGACCCCATTTAGACTCACATGTGTAGAAATTTTTTATTACCCCTATGAACCCATGACGCTCTAGTGCTTCCATTTAACTGTTCACATCTTGTTATTATTACTTGATTTCATTAGTTTAGTTACAAAACCCCAATCAATTGTGACACTTGCACAAATTAAGGTAGATGGACTTAGAATTCGAAGAACACCGTCTCATGGATCGACCTCGACTTACCTAGCTGCTAGTTGTTTGTTGAGATTATAAATGTGTTTGATTTGGTTGTTGACGATGCGGCCATTCAGTTTTTTTTCTGTTGGTTTGTCTCAGACATCCTATAACATTTTTGTCGCCACCTTCTCCTTCCTCCTCTTCCTCCCTTTCTTCTCCGACCAAATCTACAAGAAACGGCGGGGTTGGTGGTCAGATTTACACTATTTTTTTTTCAATTGAAATTGTAGTGGTTGGTGGTGGTGAAAAAGGCGGTTGACAGAGGTGCGGTGGTATGTAGTGTGGTTGTCAGATCTCATTTTATATTGGGTTTTGTGGGGTCAAAGTGATGGTGGTTGGTGGTGACTGCAAGAGGGAGAACTATGGGAGGAGGGAGAAGTTATTGGAGTAGTGGTGCGTGGTTGAGGGAGGGGTATCGATGGTTGTGATAGTGTTGGTGGTGGGGCATAACAAGGGCACAAGGTTGAGAAATTGAGATTAGGATCGGGGTGTAACAGTCCATTTAGAGATAAATTTATGTTGAAATAAGGAAATAGGGAAGAAAACTTGAATAACTGAATAAAGAAATAGGGAAAAATATAGTGAATTGGAGGGAGTACTTGTCAAATAAACACTTGCATAAAAATAAGTTACCTAAATTTTTTGTTAAAAAACTAACTTCACTCAAACAAGGTACCTGAAAGGTATTGTCACACAAAGCCTAAGTTTAAGGGCATTTTACCATTCGCCGTTTCACAAATGTGAGTGACATTAGTAATTTTGGAGAGGCATTATGCCTTCCCCTTTTAAATGGCACGTCTTTTTTTTTGTCACAACCAACAATGCTTAGAATATATGGGAAATTAAATTGTTTGAGTTTATATGGGAAGGTATAATTTTCACTGCTAAAGAGAAGCATTTTTTTATTATTTTTTATTTTTTGGCATATTTCAAGCATGAGTTATCTAAAAGTTGTAAGTTCTCTAGGAGGAGCAGTATACACGATAAGACGGGGGTCATTGATCCAAATTCAATACAACAACAATAACAACATCAAAGCCTTAATCCCAAAATGGTTTGAGGTCGGCTGAATTGGTCCAAATTCAATAATAGGGCAAATTATGCCAATTTTAGGGATTTGTAGGATTAATTGGGGGCCGGAGCGACGATTGTCCTAAAATGAATGTTTTCTTGACAAGGAAGTTCCGAGTCATGTGTACAAAACCTTAGTGTCCCTGTTTCGAATTTCTATTATATACATGTCTTTTTTTTCGACAACAGTAAACGTATATTAAAATTAAAGGTAAGAGTACAAACTTAAAGTGAGAAAAACAAAGAGTAAGAAATCAACCCGTAGATAGGCTTACAGACCAATTTCAGTACAGTCGGAGAAGTAGGCGAATTTCACGTAATGAATTCCGCGCTACATTTGGTACTGGTGTATTGGTAGTCAGAACTGGAGATAGTTTTCGTGAAGCACCAAGAAGATGATAGAAGAAGGGGTTGTTGCGCGAGCCCGTTGCATAGCTTGAAGCAATGCTCGAGAATAGGTGAGGAAAGCTGAAGAAGCACGAATGTATAAAAAGGTAGCCGTGCTATGGACCGTGTTGGAATATGAGGCTTCAAAACTATCTATACCAGATTTCCTGCGCACATAAATGTAACAGGTAATATCAGAGAATTGGATATTTGCGACATTACCTTTTGGCATGAGCAGAGGAGAAGGCATGCGTAGAGCAGGTGGTTGTAAATGAGAGGCAACCATTGACTTTGCAAGTCGAAGAATATGCTCCGGATTAATAGTGCAGGCGTTGAACACAACGGAGTTCCGAACCATCCAGATAAACCGCAACAGAATAGAGCAGTTGGTTAAAGTCAATCGATGGAAGATAGTGAAGGTAGGATAAGTGATCAGCAAGCCATCGGDTAAAAGGTATTCCTGGGTTAGCAACGGAGTTTAGACCTAAGATGTAACACCCCCACTTGCCAAGGAGCCTTAACTAGGCCTTATCTAATAAATAAGGGCGTTACCATCTCTGTTGCTCAAGGTAAGTATATCAAATAGAACATCAAAGAACATTTAGTAAATTATTTACAACTTACAATAGAACAAAAGGTAAACAACTCAACTATACAAAATACGAAAATACAACTGGTGAAACTACTATCGTCTAACGAGCAATTCGATGTCATGCGACCTCTCCAACCCCGCAGCTACACCAGGACCGCATGCACACTAAAACTGAAAGTCCCACTGCTCAACATCCCCGAATGGATCACCACAGTTTGAAAACAATAAACGGGGTCAGTCAACTGAATAAAAAACATAAGATAGACATAGCTATACAAGTCAATCAATAGTAATCAAACAATCCTCCAACTCCAAATATACTCCGTAACCGACTACACACTAAGGTGTGCAGCCCTGCCAGATTACCCATCGAAACAGGTAATCCACACCGCCAGTAGGGACCGCAACCATACCACCTAAGCCCCGCTCATCGCAACGAGTAAACCCAGATCATTAATGTGCACATCCCCCTTGTGACGGGATCCACAAGGGGCGAACATGGGGTTGGAACCTCTCCCGAAAATGGACCCACAACAATAACCAATCAACAATATAATATCTACCAATCTCAATCAAAATGATAACATGCTAAACAATCAACCACAACCACATCTTATGTCAATTATACAATCAACTGAGTAGGGAAACCCTACCTCCAGAGATTCCCAAGCAAGCACCGATCATCACACACATACACACAGAAGACCGCCATCGACACCTACAACAACGATATGACCTTAAAACAAACAAACATAACCCTAACCAAATCCACAGATGGTGACGCTGACTTACCTCACTCGATAGACTGATGACTAGGTCGTATCCGACTCGCACATCCGCTCCCATGGTGGTCTCCTAGGTGAAGGCTCAAAGGTGAAGGGTGGAAGGAGGAAGAGGGAGAAGTTTTTTTGGTTTTAGGTTTTGCGAAAAAGAAATGAAATGAAAATGATTTGAGTCACGACTTCCGCGTAACATTATATTACGCTGGCGTTAAGACATTCGGTTGAGTATTGGCATACTCGACCGAGTACACCGCACTTGGTCGAGTGTCGAGGACACTCGGCAGAGTGACCCTTACTAGGTCGAGTTTCGGGTTTCAATTATAATATAACTCCAAGTCCGTCTTTACCAAAGGGTCTAGCGACGTCAAAGGCACCTAAGGTTAGTCAACGAGCCCCCCCACTAAGGCGGGTATTACAGTCTTCCCCCCTTAAAAAAGAACTTCGTCCTCGAAGTTCATCTCCCACGACACGTAACGATCAAACCGAATGATGCCACATGATATAGATATATATACCACAACTGTAACCATCATGACTCTAACTATTCCTCACCACCCGTTCGTCTCAAGACTATAATTATCACATTACCCACACCACTACACATAGAATGCCACATGACACACACTATAACGATAATTACATCATAACATACCATATAACACATGTCACCATACTCTTTCCTAGTAAAACATAATAAACAAATAGCAAGAACCACGGAAATACCCAGTTTTACAACCTTTAAACACACGCGGCGTTCTCTACCCCTCTAAAAAGGATCTTCGTCCCCGAAGTTCACCCTCAAGACGGTCGAAGGTCTGAAAGAAAAAGAAATGAGCCAACTTATCACGTTATCATCCCATGATTTATAGCACGAAAATGATCGTAGTACATGAGAGGAATACCAATGCAACCCCAAATGTATATAAGACCAATACTCGACTACCGTTATCATGGTTACTAACCACACGCACGACTGAGCGGCACAATAGTTGACCAACTCATACAACAAGCGTCATGAAACAAATATACAATATAACCAAGATATGAAGGATGAACTCTACGGTATAATACTCGGTACTCGGTCGAGTAACAGGCACTCGGTCGAGTACAACGTACTCGACCGAGTATCCAGAGATCTTAAATATTTCCAAAAGAGACATACTCCGTACTCGGTCGAGTACGTTATGTACTAGGTCGAGTACATGTTACTCGGTCGAGTGCTCTACATACTCGACCGAGTATCTCCGGTCAGAATACCCCCAAACATGCAAATAACGTACTCACCTACAAAACCAATCCGTGACCTCAAGGTCACCATAATTCATACCCTAACTAATAACGTCTAAGCACATGCAAACGAGTCTTGGCCTTATGGTCGATTACAACACAACCACGAAAAAGTACATGTACCAACAAGGGTACCAAATCCGAAATAAGTTTAACAACTAATGACAAGGCGGCCGCACACCTAATCAAAGATAAATACCCTAGTAGCACATGAATGTGGTAATAGGGGTCGAACACCAGGAGACGGGAGTTTCTAAATAAGTTGTCATGGAGTGAATTCTATCTAGGCCGATTTCAATTGTTTGTTTGGTTTGATTGGTAAAAACATGAATGTAGATAAAATGATGTAAATAATAATGATAAAAGAGTCTAGGGAGTCGGTCACACATGCAAATGTGTAAATTCCTATGTTAAACTCGAATTAGATAATATCGTTAATTGTTAGGCTTAAAGACAACCACCTCTCGGCATTATTGTCAACCATAGAACGGGTCCTAACGAGCTCTCGTTACGGCTAGGTCGATCTACTAAAACATGCTTAGTCTAATTTATTTTCGTGCCTCTCAACTTATAAAAGTGAATTAACAAATTTATTCTAAAATAGTGATCAAGTACCAAAGATTAACAAAACAATGCAAGCATGTTATAGAAACAAAGAATCGATGTTAAATCATCCTATTTCAACAATGACAAATGCTACTCATGCATGACTCCCCTAATCCGTAGACAAAATGAACTATTCTTGCATAATGAAAACTAAACTAATGAGAAATGATATAATACACATGAACATACTAACTAGTAATGGAAACGACAAAAGAATAACAAAAGTAATACTAGAAATGAAATTACCTTAACAATGGAAATAAAACTTGGAAATGAAAACTATTATAAATTGAAATATAACTTGAATATACTTGAAATTGCTAATGGAATTGTTTGTAATAACTAAAGAAAACTAAACGATTCTAAGCTAATCTAATGACTAAAAATTGGAAATAAAAATGAAGAAAAAAGGTGTAGAGAGATGTAGAGAGGTGTCCCCAATGGTTGGATTCAACACCCCTTCTATAGGAATAAGGGGTGTAATGTAAACAAGCTAAAAGGAGGCAACCCCGATCGGGGACACCCCACCCCGATTGTTTACGTGTGTCTCTCATTTATTCTCTTAATTCCGTCTTAAATTCTTGCTTAATGTTGATGCGGAATCCAATGCTTGCATATTCATGAGTCTGTCTAAGGCATCTTAAGAATCAAATGGCATCCAATGCATGCTCTTAACTTGGGCTTTTACTTGGATTTTATTTTATTACTTGCACACCAACCCAAATTGGTCAAGACTTATAAAAGCTGCCTTTTCATGGTCAAGACTTTCTCTCATTAGCTTCGTGAACTTGGGTGATTGATAATTTGACGGGGAAAAGCTGCCAAAGGCCTCTTTTCATACAAAATGCAACGAATACGAGCAAAAACCACTAGAACACGCAATTAGCTCAAAAATACACTTATAAAAGTGAAATAATCAAATAAAACTGAACTAAATTAGGGAGTTAAACTATATATAAAATGGACCTATCAAACTCCCCTAAGATAAACCCTTACTTGTCCTCAAGCAAGCACAGAAAATATGACATGGACAAGGGTACGAGCAACAATCATCCCATCCAAATGCAATCCCGTCAAGTAATCTTTTAAGCACAATGAATCAAATCCCGAAACAAAATGGGCATAGGGAAGTTCAATGCATCGATGAGATTTACACGACGGCGTAGCATGAAGGACTTCACATGGACATTTCAACTCTTGCATGATCTTATATGACATCAGACTCCTCATGGGATTCACTCACACTCATGAAATGAACAAGGTAATTATATCTGAATGAGACACTCTCCTATCTACGACTCAAGAGAATGCGCCGACAATCTAGTATGGTAGACATTCCAAATTGATAAAACAAAGCTAAACATGATCATATGCACAAGAAAAGAAGCCAAGAGGACAAAGAAGAAGGCTAAGGGAAATGGGTAAGAAGGTGGACAAATGAATTTGGTCATGTGGAGCCAATGTCAAGCTAGTAAAAAACCAAACGTGTAAATGATGCTTTATCCAATCTCAACTTTTTCCAAGCAACAAAAACTAGAGCTAAAAGTAGCATATCGGCTCATTTTGTATTACAACACAAGAGACTACTTCCCAAAAAAACTCATTTCACATATGGAAGCAACTCACATTTCTTGTCTTCTTTCATCATTATATTTTTTTCATCATGCTTCCTTCTTTTTTCTCATTTTATTCTTTTCATCTTTTTTTTTTCAACTCTTTTTTTTTCAATTCATTTTTTCAATTTTTCTCTTTCTTTCAACCAATCATTTACTAAGTTACGGGAATTGGCAATCCCGCAACAACATTGCTTACGATAGTAACAAATAACCACATCCCAAATACACAAGATCACCCCAACACAAGTAGTATGTCACTATCTCAACAAAGGTAGGCAATATTATATGTAGCTAGGAAAGGGGTAAGATTTGGGCAAAATATGTATGCAAGACAAGGTGAAAGGCTTCAAATGCAATCATGATAGCATACTCATACAAAATGGAATAAATACCATACTTCTGCATTTTGATGTAACGCACACCAAGAGGAGAAACTACACACACCTAGATGAGAGCGGGTATATATGCACCGACCTTTTGGAGGCTCTACCTTACCATATATGTAGCTTACCAATGTCAAGATCAACTCTAATTTGTCCAATATTCATCCATCACCCACTATGTCAAGACATCCTCATGAATGCAAAACCCGTCAAAAGCGTGAAACATTAGCTTAAAAAGCAAGAAAATGGGAAATGAAAAGAGGAATGACATTATTCATAGACACATGGGTGGACACAACAACTATTTTTGTGAAAATTTTCAAATGTTTTCAAATTTTTTTGAATTTTTGTTCATGATATATGAAAGCAATAAACAATTAGACTCACTAAATCCCCCCTCTATCCCCTCCCCCTCTCCAAGCTAGAACAACGCATTGTCCTCAATGTGTAAAACGGGACTAACAGCAAAAAAAAAAAAAAAA
>VHZZ01000291.1:108041-119918 GCA_009801015.1 Silene noctiflora
TAGTTGCTTTCTAGATCACTTAGTCGACTGGAACTTTATTTTTATGTATTTTATTTATTTCTGCTGCGTGGTAATTGTAATATTAAAAGTTTTAAATTTAATTAGTTTTATATAAAGTACTTTGGTTTGTTTTACTTTGTTATTCACTACCTCGGTCATTCCGAGATGATATGGTAACAACTCTGTTTATTTAGGAATGTCTTGCTAAAGGCTTTTAAATAATTGGGGGTGTTACATCTACACATGTGTCACCACCACAAAACCGAGTGTATACATGCAATAAGAGACAAATTTCATGCTTATGTAATTAAATGTTACATGGCATGTAAGGAGTACTACTCACATCCTAAAAGAAACCAACCATGAATGTCATTGGTTTATGAAGCTCTAAACCTTAGAATGTATAAGTGATGAACGAAAATTATGGTTTATATACAACACAAAATATAACAGACTAGCAAATGGAATATTCTCATAAGATAATAAAATATTATGCAGGAATATACTTGCTGCGGAAAATACGGACACAAACATACAATATCATCTTAACTAGTCTGTCATACAGTTAAGAAATATTTATGATAGTTTAGGTGCCACCGATTAAACCAACTTCCAACCGTAAAGTCTCAAAACGTTCTCTAGCTAACGGCTTTGTCAAAATATCAGCCCATTATTTTTCAGTATTACAAAATTCAAGTTTTATATTGCCCTTTTCAACATGGTCTCGTAAGAAGTGGTGTTTGATTTCTATGTGTTTAGTACGCGAGTGTTGCCCGGGGTTTTTAGAAATAATAATGGCACTCGTATTATCACATAAAATAGGACACCCAACGTCTATACCATAATCAAACAATGATTGCTTAAGCCCCAATAATTGAGATTATACCAATGCAACAACAATATATTCATCTTCGACAGTTGATAGGGCAACGAAATTTTGTTTCTTTGACCCCCACGAGATGATACATGGTCCAACAAACGTAGCAATCCTAGATGTACTCTTTCTATCAAGTGAACATCCTGCATAATCTGCATCTGAATACCCTATGAGGTCGAAGTTACACTCCATGGGATACCATAGGTATAACTTAGATGTACCAATTAAATATCTCAAAATTCTTTTTACTGCAGTCATATTTGATTCTTTAGGGCACGATTGAAATCGAGCACAAACACATACACTAAACATAATATCTGGTCTGCTTGCAGTTAAATAAAGAAGTGAGCCAATCATGCCTCGGTAAGTTGTTTCATCAACAGACTTACCGTCTTCATATTTTGTAAGTTTCTTATCTGTGACCATAGGAGTTGACATAGAATGAGAATTTTCCATTCCAAAATTCCTGATTAGCTCTTTGACATACTTTTGTTGTTGAATTTTAATTCCATCTTTAGTCTGCTTGATTTGTAAGCCAAGGAAGAATTTTAATTCACCCAACATGCTCATCTCGAATTCTGAAATCATAAGATCTTAAAAATACTTGCACAATTTATTATTAATTGAACCAAAGATAATATCATCAATATAAATTTGAACAACTAATAAATCAGTGCCCTCGGATTTTAGAAATAGGGTTTTGTCGACATATCCTCTTTTGAAACCACTTTCAAGTAAGTATTTTGACAATCTGTCGTACCAATCTCTAGAAGCTTGTTTCAAGCCATATAAAGCTTTGTCTAATTTAAAGACATGGTTTTGAAACTTGCTATCTAAAAATCCGGGAGGCTGCTCTACAATGACTTCCGCTTGGAGATATCCATTAAGAAATGTCGTCTTAATGTCCAGTTGGAATAGCTTCATTACTTTGTGAGCTGCAAAGGCTATTAATAGCCTATTAGCTTCCAGCTGAGCGACGAGAGCAAAGGTCTCATCATAGTCGATGCCTTCTTGTTGGTTGTATCCTTGAACAAGTAGTCTTGCTTTGTTTCTTACAATAACTCCCGTGTCATCCAACTTGTTTCTGAATACCCATCTCGTGCCAATGACTGATCGGTTTTTGGACCTAGGAACTAAATGCCAAACTTTGTTCCTTCCAAACTGTTGCAATTCCTCTTATATTGCAATGATCCAATCTGCTTCTCCAAGGGCTTCCTTGATGTTGTTAGGTTCGATTGTTCAAAGGAAGGAGTAGAATGAACAAAAGTTGTTCAAGCTTCTTCGAGTTTGAACACCTTGCTTTAGGCTTCCAAGAATATTGTCCATAGGATAAAAGTCCTTGTATTTACACGTTTTAGATACTTCATCATTTGAGCTTGAGCTTGCAACATCATTTGACTCGGGATTAAGACTTGATCCCCTTGAATCTGATCCTAGAGTTATAGTAGAATCAGGTATAACCCTAGATTCATTACTCTGATTTTGATTCAGTGTTATAGCTTGATTAATTATAACTTTAGGTTGTGAGTCTTTATCTTGAGAGGAAGTTATAGTATCATCAACTATAACTTCAGTTGTCTTCCCTTTGTCATTTGAGGTAGGATCTAGTTCATCATTTGTGCCTTCAATTTCCTTCTCCTCATCTTCCAGTTCTAGAGGATCATCTCTAGAAAGACGGAAATCCGGTTCATCCATATCTTCTTCCTCCTCCTGCAAGGGCTTATCGAACACATTATCTTCATCAAAGATAACACGAATGATATCTTCAATGCAAATAGTTCATTTGTGAAACACCTTGTATGCCTTACTATGATCAGAATATCCGATGAAGATAGCCTCATCACTCCTTGGGTCGAATTTGCTTAATCTATTTTTGCCATTGTTATGGATAAAGCATTTACTCCCAAAACAGCGTAGATTGGATATATTAGGCTTTCGACCTTTAAGGAGCTCATAAGGAGTTTTCTTTAGGATTGGTCTGATCATGGCACGGTTATGGATGTAGCAAGAAGTGCTAATGGCTTCAGCTTAGAAGTTACGAGGTAGACCACTACACAATAGCATTGTACGAGCCATGTTTTCTATAGTTCTATTCATACGTTCAACAACACCATTTTGTTGCGGAGTTCGTGGTGCAGAAAAGTTATGTCCTACACCATTCACTTGACAGTACTCAATAAAATCTTGATTATCGAATTCGGTGCCGTGATCCGTACGAATAGAAACAAGATTTGATTTGTATTTATTTTGAACAAGTTTCATAAGACATACAAACTCATCAAAAGTCTCATCTTTATAGTGAAGAAATATTGGCCATAAAAACCTTGATTAGTCATCAACAAGAACAAAGACATACTTGGATCCTCCTCTACTTCTTACATTCATTAGACCACATAGATCCATGTGTACCAATTCTAGAGCTTGATTTGTGCTTATCACTCTTTTAGGTTTGAACAATGATCTAACATATTTGCATTGAGCGCATGTATCACACACATTTTCTTGATCACACTTGATTTTGGAAAGACCTTCCACTAAATCCCATCTTTTGAGTTGGTTCAAGATTGGTGAACTTATGTGACCAAAACGCTTGTGCCATAAATAAAGATCATCAAGAGTTTCTTTCATACAAGAGAAATAATTAGTAGGCACAACATTTAAATCAACAATATATACATTCCTCTTACGATGACCTTTAAGTATAACGCTAATAGTTCCCTCAATTATAATGCGACAAATATCAGAATGAAAAACAACCTTTTTACCTTTGTCGCATAACTGAGATATACTGAGTAGGTTATACTTGAGACCACTTACCAGATATACGTCACTAACTGCATGAGAAGAGGAAATTCCAATTTTACCAATACGAATCACCTTTCCCTTTTTGTTATCGCCAAAGGTGACCTTTCCTCCGTCAAAAGGTTTAAATGAAAGAAATAGGTTCTTGTCTCCAGTCACGTTCCTTGAACATCCACTCTCACGGTACCATAAATGTTTTTCCTTCACTTCAACCTGCAAGATGGATTAGATACAATTTTTAGGTACCCAAGCTAAGTTGGGTCCTTTATAGTTAGTTACTCTAAACACCATATCCTTTCTAACCCAAACTTGTTTGACAATTTTCTTCCTATAATAAGGGAATGTTAGCCTGGGAGGTATTCTCGATTCGTGGGATTCTCTAGGTCTTTCTGGGTGAGGTCATTTGCTTGATTTGTGTTGCTTAGGGTTTTGATATCTTTTAGGTTCATCTGTCTTCTTAACAAAATCAAATGCCATTCCATAAAACCAACGAAAGTCATTGTTCCTTTCTTTAATATGATCTGATTCATTTGAGGAAGTGGTTTCATCTTCTATAGGTATGTCAGAAGCTTTGACAAACTTGACACCTCTATCAAAATCTTTGATGTGTTTAACATAATTTTCAAGAAGATGACCCGTATGACCATAGTAATTACAAATGAGATATTCAGGTAAGTCAACATATTTCCTTTTTCTGAAATCACGTTCAAAAGGAGTAGATTTGCATTTAGATTGTTCTCTAAGGCTGTAACACTCGTGTCCTAAACCCATTTTCATGTTGTTACCAGATTGTTCGGTTAAGAAGTTTAGAACATTTGTGCTTCCTTCCCATTTATCATAAACTTTCCTAGAATGCAGAAGAAGTTATTTCAAAGACTCAATTTCCTTTAGAAACGATGTGTGATCTATCTTATTAATTTTATTAAAGTTGTCACGTAAGTCTAGAAATCATTTATTCAACATGAATACTACCTTGTGTTGTCTCTTGTTGTTGGCTATGAGAGTTTCAGATTCTCTTACTTGTTTGCACAGAGAATCAATTTCCTTCTTTTGATTTGAGATACAACCTTCTTTTGTTGTAACCTCAGATCTTAGAAGATCATTAGCCTTCTTCAATTCTAGTGTTATAGCTTCATCAGCAATAACTTTGGCTTGACGGTTTTTAATGTTGAGCTTTAACTCTGAGGTTATAGCCTCATTGGCTATAACTTTAGACTCAAGAGTTGCGTTCTCAGCATTAGCAGATTCTAAAGTTGTGGCTATATCTGTCGTAACTCTAGATTTCAGCTTTTTCACTTTGGCCTTAAGGAGTTGATTCTCTTCAGCAATGTCAAGAATTTGTTCTTTCAAATCCTTCAACTCGAGAGTCTGTTCGTGACACTTATTAAGGGTTTGTTCAAAATAATCTATCAAGGCATTATTTGGCAATTTTTTAACTTGTTTTTTAGGTTGAATGAAACTAACCGCTTCATCTTCATCTTCTGAATCTGATTCGCTCAGTAGACAGAGTAATGATCTTGAACCCTTACTTTCATCATCACTGTCTGAGATCAGATCAAGACTGATGTTGCTTAAGCATAGATTGACAACTTCTTTAACTTCAGAGTCCTCATCATCCTCTGTATCGAGGCCTTCCCAACCTGATGCCATCATGACTTGCTTAAACTCATTTTTGGTCTTTTCCCTCTTTGATTTGTCCTTGATCTTCTTCCAAGTAGGACAATCTTTGATCATATGATCAGTCTCTCCACACTTAAAGCATCCTCTATTAGAAAATGAGGATCTTGACTCACCGCCCTTTTTATTGAAGGTTTTGTTGCTAGATTTTGAGTGTTTCTCCTTAAAGACGGCTTTCTTGAACCGTCTAGAAAACAACACGGTCTCGTCTTCAATATCAGGTTCGTTGTCACTAGTTGAAGCCTGTAGAGCCATACTCTTACCTTTAGCTGGTTCGTCATCATCCTTATTAAGCATGATCTTATGTGCCATGAGTGAACCTATGAGCTCTTGATAAGTGAGTAGAGTAAGGTCTCTAGCTTCTTCGATTGCAGTGACCTTACGTTGCCATTTTTTCGTAAGGCTTCTGAGTATTTTTCTGACAATGTCACTTGATTCGAATTTCCTACCAAGTTTACGTAGTTCATTAATGATGTTGGAAAACTGTGTAGACATGCTATCGATTGATTCATTGTTTTCCATAGTAAAAAGCTCATAACGTTGAATTAGGAAATCTATACGGTGTTTCTTAACAATCAATGTACCCTCGTAGCTTATTCGAGGCCATCCCATATTTCCTTGGCCGAATTACGGGATGAGAAACGATGAAATTCTGTTGTGGTCATGCCGTTTTACAACAGACTCATAGCTATAGAATTTTTCTCAGCAATCTGTAATCTGCCTCAATATAGTCATCCTCTTTCTTTTCATAGGTAGTGCCTTCAGATGACGCGACCAAAATTTTCTTTGGTCCGTTCTGAATAATCCTCCAGCACTCCCAGTCATTTCCTTTGATATAGTGTGTCATCATGTTTTTCCAAAGACTATAATTCTTCCCATCGATAAAAATTATCCGTATGAAGCGTGATTAGTTAATTACTTAAAGTTTATTGATTAAAATTTAATAAACTAAACAATAAGAAAATAAAAGAACGAATGAAAGAGGCAACGACACAAGGGATTTTGAAGTGGTTCAGTTTCACAAGTCGAAATCTACGCCCACTATTCTCGATTAATAATTTTAGTATCTTTCTACGGATTATAAAATTATCAATCTAGTCGTACAACTAACTCTAGTTGTAACTCACTTTGAGTATCATTAAATACTCGACTATCTTACGTTAATAAGAAAGTGCTTGATTGTTCTTCAAGTGTTCACAAATGAACGAGTAAGAAACAATGTGAAGCACTATTATCTTATAATGATATTTAAACAAAAATGAAATAAAAAATCACAAACAACTTTTAAAATAATAATTTGCAAAGAGTGTTTTAGTAAAAAAACGGTTTTTTCACTTAATATAATTTCGCTCAAAAAGTCTGCTCCTAAATGGAGTAACATGCCTAGTATTTATACTAAAGAGCATGAACTAGATATCGAAGAAAACCCTAGATACCAGAATAAAAATGATATGGAAATCAAATATATTTTCCATTATTTTTATTTGGATAATCTTAGGAAAAGATATAGGATAGATATAAAGAGATATGATATCTCTAACAAATATTTATTTGATATCTGTCCGTTTAAACCTTAGATATGATAAGATTTAATATAATTAAATAGAAAATATCTTATCACATGATCTAACCATATTTTGCAAGGAAATAAAATATATTTAAATGATCTAAATAATATCGAAATATCCTTAAAGATATTCTTAATAAATCATTTTATTCCACATAGCACGTTACACGACATCAACGTCTCATAGGCACATTGGTTTGCGTGTCAAACCCTGGCAATCAACATTAGGTTAGAACCATCTAGGGTTTTGAATGTGAATATCTAGAAACCCTAATTAGGAATAAAGAAACAACTCATAAGTTGTTTCATTTGCTTCGCTAATCTTGTGGATAACTGATGATTCACATCCAACCAAGGACTCAAGCTCATCTTTACCATAAATACTATTTTTATCATCATATATTAAAATACAACTTTGTAAAGCTATTTTAAAAATATTTTAAAAAGAAAACACGACTCGTGTGAAGTTAAATATTCGCATCTCAAAGTTATAGTAAAACACTTATAACTTTGAGCCTTTGTGTAAGTAATGTTATAGCTAAATAGTTATAACTCTACTAGCCAAATATTACTATTTTAATTACCATTACGAGACGACAACCCCTTCTATTTAATCTTTCTGGAGATCTTCAATATAGGTTTAATCTTTCCATACAAGCTTCTCAAGATCTTTACTTGAACATTCCTTGATCAACACTTGAAAATTTGAATATACTTTGATATTGATTGAATGCTTGATCATGAGGCTTGTTTAACTTCATGTTAATCACAATTCTTTAATTCTAAACGTAAGAAATCCAATCTATAAAGACTGAACAAACAATTACGAGCAAGATGTATATATAAATTAGATAGCATACTTGTCATCATTAAAACACAAGCATATTTGAATATATGACCTAACAGAAGTAATTTCGTCAAATGGGAGTCAACCATCAAGAGCGTCACGATATCTGATAACGTGCGCCGCTATTTGGTTGAACCCTCACCTTCCAAACCCGACCAAAGGGCTACTCCGGTGGTACGGACTGCCTATGATGACCATATCATGGTCTCGAATGATGTAAAAAATGTCTTGATTTGGTCCATGGCTTCTAGTTTCAAGCTTCATTGTATCTCCCTTAATGCATATGAGATATTCACAAGGGTAACAACAATGTTTTCTCAAACACCGCAAATCCGCCAATATGAGGCCGTGGTACGCTTCATCGAAGCAAAGCTTGAAAAGGGCTAAAGTGTTGGCCCACATGTGCTCAAAATGGTTGAACATGTTGACACTCTAGAGCGTCTAGGTTGTAGTATTCCGAAGACACTTGCGGTGGACCGTATTCTCCACTCTCTCACCAACAAGTTTGCCCACTTTAGTGTGAACTATAACATGAACAACATGGATAAGAGTTTACATGAGTTTCATGCCCTTATTACCCTAGTAGCTAGAAAGGGACATGGAGGCTAGCGGGAGTGAGAATAAGGACGTTTTTTCAATGCGATTGAAGAACTTACACCTTGGGGTTCGAAAGGGAAAAGGGAAGGGAAAGGCCCCATTAAAGAADCAAGACAAAGGAAAGGGCAAAGCCACTAATAAAAAGCCCAAGCCAAAAGTTGGCAAACATACTGATGCCAAATGCTATCATTGTAATGGCAAGGGCCATTGGAGGCGAAATTGTCTTAAGTACTTAGAGGACATAAAGGCCGGGCGTTGTGACGCCAATAGGTAAAGGTATCATATTCTATACTCTCTATGTAATAGACATTAACTATGCTTGCACCTCTACTTGGGTATTAGATATCGGATGCTGTGGATCTCACATTTGTAATCTTTTACAGGGGCTGAGAAACTTGCGAGCACTAGCCAAGGGTGATGTGGACTTATGCATGGGGAATGGAGCAAGAGTTGCAGTCGTTTCCGTTGGGACATATGTACTCACCTTAGCTAGTTGTTTAGAGTTGATTTTAAATAATTGTTATTTTGTACCAACTTTAACCAAGAACATCATCTYCATCTCCGTATTAGATGCAAAAGGTTTTTGTTTTATGATCAAGAACAATAGTTGTACTTTTTCATTTAATGATATGATTTATGGTAAGGCCATTTCTATTGGAGTTATTTATGTTCTTAATAGTGTTAATGAAGTTTATCATGTAGAGAACAAGAAACTCAAAACAGGTGTAACTAATCAATCCTACCTCTGGCATTGTCGTTTAGGTCTTATAAACGATAGACGCATTAAGAGACTTGTATCATCGAAAGTTCTCAAACCATTTGACTTCGTTATGGTATATACGAGTCTTGTCTTTTGGGCAAGATGACTCGTGCTCCTTTACAGGTAAAGAGACATGAGCGAGTGAAGTATTAGGCCTTATACATACCGATTTGTGCGGCCCAATGACTCTCACCTCTAGAGGTGGTTACAACTACTTCATCACTTTTACCTATGGTTTAAGTAGATATGGGTATGTCTACTTAATGAAGCACAAAAGTGATGCCTTTGAGAAGTTCAAAGAGTTTTAACATGAAGTAGAAAACCAATTGGATAAAAGGATCAAAACCCTATGTTCGGATCGTGGTGGTGAATAACTAAATAATGAATCTGATTCACACTTGAAAAATTGTGGTATTGTATCACAATGGATTCCTCCTGGCATACCATAATTAAATAGTGTGGCCGAAAGGGGAAACCGAACTTTATTAGATATGGTCCGTTCTATGAAGAGTCTAACTGAGCTTCATGATTCATTTTGGGGGTTTTGCCTTATTGTCTGTTGTATTCTCACTAAATTAAAGCTCGACTAAAGCGACCAACAAGACTCCATATGAGATATGGATAGAGAAAGTCCCTCATTTGTCATTTATGAGTTTTTGGGGTTGTGAAGCTTATGTTAAGAACAAGTCTGACAATAAACTAGCACCCCGATCTGACAAATGTCTCTTTTTAGGTTATCCAAAAGAAACACGTGGTTATTAATTCTACAATAGTCACGAGAATAAAGTGTTTGTGGCTCGTGATGCCGTCTTTCTAGAAAATGAGTTTATTTCTAAAATACAGAGTGGAAGAAAATTTGAACTTGATGAAGTTCGAGAGCCACAAACCGAGAATGAGATAGAGGAAAGTGTTTCCTCTTCCTTTGACATGGTGATCGTTCCTTTGGAACCTAGAAGGTCAAGCAGAATTAGTCATCCACCTGATAGGTACCTTGGTATTATCGAGGAAGATGGTGACTATGAAGTGTTACTTTTGGAAAGTGACAAACCTGCTACCTACAAAGCAACCATTTCTAGTCCCGACTCTATGCATTGGCTTGAGGCCATGCGATCCGAAATTGATTCTATGCACGATAACCAGGTATTGGACCTTGTTGATTTACCTGAAAAGGTTAGACCTCTTTATTGTAAATGGATCGTTAAAATTAAATACGACATAGATCGACAAAAAGATGTCTACAAAGCAAGATTGGTCGTAAAGGGGTTTACTCAAGTTCATGGTCTTCATTATAACGAACCCTTTGCACCAGTTTCCATGCTTAATTCCATTAAGATATTGTAGTGGTTGCTGCATTTCATGATTATGAGATTTGGCAAATGAATGTCAAAACTGCCTTTTTGAATGGGATTCTGGAAAAGGACGTGTACATGACACAACATGAAGGTTTTGTGAATCAATCTAACCCTGAGAAAGTGTGCAAGGTTAAGAGGTCCATCTATGGTCTTAAGCAAGCATCTAGGAGTTGGAACCATCATTTCGATCATGTGATTAAACAAAACGATTTCACTCGCAATGTTGAGGAACCTTGTTTATACATGAAGTTTAGTGGGAGCAATGTTTATTTCCTTCTCTTATATGTGGACGATATATTGCTCATCGGGAATGACATACCTAGTCTCACATCCATTAAGGATTGTATAGGGAATCATTTCCAGATGAAGGACTTGGGAGAGGCACAACGCATCTTTGGCATCTGGATCTATAGGAATAGATCCAAGTGGATATTAGCGTTAAGTCAAGAAGCTTATATTATAATATTCTTTATTGGTTCAATATGAAAGACTCTAAGAGAGGATTTCTTCCGATGGGTTCTGGAATCACTTTCAGCACGTCAAAATGTCCCACAAAGCTCGAGGAGATTGAACGCATGAAATTGATCCCTTGTGCTTCCGTTGTTAGATCAATCATGTATGCAATGTTGTGCACTCGCCCCGACATCGCATATGCTTTCAGCATGACGAGTCGTTACCAAAAGAATCCAGGTGAGAGTCACTGGATAGCCGTGAATAATATCCTTAAGTACTTGAGAAGGACTTGTATGTTAGTGATACTGAGTTGCGTATAAGGGGTTACACGGACGGCAGTTTCCAAACCGATAAGGATGATTTGAAATCCCAATCCGACTATGTTTTTATGTTGAATGGTGGAGTCGTCTGCTGGAAGAGCTTCAAGCAGAGTGTGACAACGGATTCTATGACAAAAGCGGAGTACCTTTGACAAGGCGGTCGCACACCTATCATATAAAATTACCCTAGTAACAAATGAATGTAGTAGTAGGGGTAGAACACAAGGAGACGGGGGTTGCTTAATGAAATGCTATGGTTAAACTTCTACCAAGATCGGTTAAATCTTTTGTTTGGATTTGGTTTAGTGAATGCACTGATTATAAAAATGATGAATAAATATTAATAATTAAAAGAGTCTAAGGGAGTCGGGTCACACACGCATAAAAATACGATTCATGTTAAGCTAGAAATGCATAATAAAGATAAATGTTTAGCTCTTATACCAACCACCTCTCAACCTTATTGTCGACCATAGAACGGGTTCTAACGAGCTCTCGCTATGGCTAGATCGATCTACTACAATATTGTAATACTACGATTTTCTGTGCTTATAGTTACACCATCGAGTAGGACTAACTCTGTCGAGTAAGTCATGTCAGTGTTTGAATCAGGCTCTGCCTGATG